>JARHVA010000422.1:4530000-4552500 GCA_037957365.1 Torreya grandis | reverse complement strand
AATAGATTTCATAGAAATAAAATGGTACACATTTCTATTTTTTATGATCTATATTACCTCAATATATCTAACATACTTTCAAAAAATCATTATGTTCACTAAGAATAGTTTTTAAATTACTTGAAAAGGTATACTATGTGCACAAAATAAACATGATTAGGAAAATAAAAGAATGACTCTTTAATATTAGTATAAATTTCCTTTGGAATTTGATCAAGAATATATAGGATAGTTATTGAAAGTAATGAATCTAAAAAATACTATTTTTAATGATGATAGACTGAATACACACACTCTATCCATACTTTCTATTTCAAGAGAATATGTTGATTGATATCCTAGTATTTCACATGAAGATATATTGAAATATATTTTTTAAAATACATGTCAAAATTAGGAAAATCATATAAAATATATCACCTTTTATATTAAAATATATTTTATTAATCGAAGATCTAAGGAACCATGGTTGAATGCGTTTAGAAACATTTAACTAAAAAATATTATTCATCATGACATCAATGCATGTGAAGTTCTCTTTTGTTTAGAAAAATTCCACTTTTTTATGAAATGTTGTAAATAAATTTTACTATTTTTTATTGCATCCAATTCTATTTATACTTTTTCCTCATTGATACATGGATGGATTGACCTCCTTATCACTTATATAATCAAAATAAAATTATTCATGTAAAATAAAAATATATCATGAAAATGAATAAAAATGAATTGTAAATTAATGTTTGATTTGTAACATGCTCCCATGCTATTATAAATATGTTTTTTTAATTATTTTATTTTTAATTTCACCTGCACAATATATGCAAGACCATTTCTCAACAAACATTGCCACATATAATTCACACCAATATGAAAAAAATAATAGTATGCCTTCTTTCATATTTAATAATATCAAATTAAAATAAATAGAGTCGTAATAACTATTTTTTCATATTAGTGTGAACAATATGTGGAGCTATTTTATGATAAATGGGATCATATAAATTATTAAGGTATAGTTAATAGATTATTAAAAAATATATAGTTATTTTTAAAGTATAATTTGAGGGTGTTACACATTGGTATCAAAGTAGGTTCAAGGAATTTTAACCTCTGGGAAAATATTTTACAAAAAATGTCTACATATGAAATGGAAATTTACATGGTTTATAAAATGTTATCATAATAAAATCTATTAAGATTCTAAAAATCTAAGAAATATAGTTTAAAAAACCTATGTGAATCTATTAGAATGGATGTTGAGTGATTATATATAAAGTAAACACCCATAATAATATGGATGGATAATTTGGATATATTAGTTGGAAATGAAACTTAAGTCCAACATGGAAGAAAATAAGAATTAAAAAAACAAATTTTAAAATATTGAAATTGAATTAGTGTTATCAGATTCTAATTTTTAAATGAAAAGATACAATTGGCTGAAATTTGCATGATAGTTAAATTTCACAATTCTAGTTAGCTAGTTTATGTGGCTTCCCTAGTTTGAAAACTAAAAAAATATATTATTTTTGAAAATTATTTAAATTGAAAAAATATAGAAACCTAAGGCTAATGTTTTTACAGTACAAATCCAATATTAAGGAAAAATTGAACGTATGGAATTTACGTTTTAAGACATCTATAAAAAGGATAAAATTTAATTTGAAGATTTATAAATTAGGTAAATTTGACCACTATAAAAGGTTTAATAGAGAGATTAAAACATATGAAATAAAAAATATTTCAAATCTAAAGTTTATATTGGATTAAAATTGGAATTAATTGGGCCACACATGTTGGAAGATGGGGAAAATAATATGTTGGAATTGTATGGGACCTATTTTGTAGCCATCTCCAATTTTATGTGGCCCCATGTGGAAAAATATTAAATAGTTTAATGTTTTAATATCAACCTTAAAATTCATGACCTACTCTCATGTACCAATATAAACATTAATATTGTCACTAAAAATCCATTGTGAATGGAAAATGTGTAAATTCTAGGTGAAAATAACTCTGGTGATAAACTACCCACATGTAGTTTTGTTATAAATTAGTATTAATGTGATGGTTAAGGATAATTTTATAATTAGTTGTGTGTTGTTGATGACACACTATTGTGATGAAAATATAAAAAAATAAAATATTTTATGAATCGAGAAAGTTGGTTAGTTTGGCATGAAAAAGTTACTTTATGGTAAAATTGAATGAATGGTATGTCATAATTATCTTTATTTGTCACTTGTTAACTTTAGTAATTTAATATTGAATGACATGTAAATTTCATAGCTTCTTCTAAAATTTTGGTTGTGTTATAATTCCCTCATTTGAAAATGGGATATGTACCTTCTTGCTATGACAAGAATAAGGGTAGTGGTTATGCTAAACATTCCCTTCAATATTTAAATGATTCATTAAGACCTTGGAATGAATTATAAAGCACATTTTACATGGTTCTTGTTATTACATAATATTGTAAATAAATTGTAGCATTTTATGCAATACTATCATTAGTAAATTATCAAGTGATATGTGATTGAGTAATGTTATGGTAACATAATTATTCAATAAGATTGTGTAATATGATTGACTCAACCTTATTTGATAACACACCAAAGCCAAGATATTTAAACATATTAAATTTGAAATTGAATTTAGTCATGTCATAAGTGGATTTAGTGTCAAGTTTTAAAAAGGTAATTTATTATCAAAATGAACCATGATTTGTTATAATGGAACATGATCAAGAACTAGTGAGATTAGAACAATTAGAATTTTATTAGGTAAAAATAAATTTTTTTGTATAAAAATAAGAATTGAGTGTGAGTATAATAATATCATGTTAATTTAATTAATCAAAAATATATTTCAAGATAGGTATATAATTAGGTAGAGGAGAGGCAAAAAACTACATACATTTGACAATGTTAACATAGGACAATTGCCAGATCGATAGTGGGCACCATATGAAAGCTATCAACATTGGTTGTTAGATTTCAATTACATTCACAAAAACCAATTTGAATAAAATATGTGCATGTGAAACATAATGAACACAATATTACAACTAATAAATGTAGATATATGTGTAGTAAAAAACATAAAATGGAATAAAAAACCTAAAAAATCACCTTATGTCCACATTATTAAGCATAAATTAGATGGGTATAATAATTGGGTCCTAAAAATAAGGCCTAATTAAGTACCCATTTACATAGAAAATCCTCCCCCATAATAATAGAGAGAAGCTCCCCTAGAATTAAAGAGATAAAAAAGGAGGAATATAAAAACCCCCAAAATCTAATGTTCAAGAAACCAATACCTAAGGAATAGATAACAATCAAAGATACTTCCTCTTATTGAAGGGTTTGGTTAAGATATCAAATATTTGATCTGTAGTCTATAAAAATCTAAGATCAATGGCCTATCGATGAATCACCTATCAAATGAAGTACATATTAATCTTAATACATTTATTCCACTAATGTTGTATCATATTTTTTAATATCTAAATGATCATTTGGTTGCTACATAAGATGATTATGGGTCACTTATATTGCATACCAAACTCAATAGGAATCCCTTGAAGCTAAATAGCCTCAGTAGCATCAGTGATAACCCCTCTATATTCAACATCTATAGATATAAAGTAATATCATTTTTCTTCTTACTAGACCAATTAATTAGTCCTGAACCAGGTGAGAATATATATCATGAAATGGACATGTGATGTTGAATATCACTAGACCAATCCAAAATTGAGTATCTAATCATGTCAACGTCAATGTTTGCTCCATAGTGAATCCAAAAATTGTGAGTACCCTAAATGTAGTGGAGAATCTTCATAGCTGCTTTGAAGTGCAACTCATGTAGAGTCTACATAAACCTAGAGATCGTGCCCACAAAATATGAAATATCAAGTCTAGTGTGAGTTAGATAGATGAGGATACCAACAAGTTATTGATACAATGTAACAAAAGTCAATGGATAAAAAAACTCAACCTCAAGTTTAAATCTAAAAATAAATAGAATTAAAGATGGCTTATAGTCAGCTATGTGAAACCATGTAATCAAATCAACAACATATTTATGTAATTGTAATCCATGATGTAGACTATGAAATATCAATATCAAGTAAGTAGTGTAACAAGACTAAGTCAATCATGAATAAGTGTCATACATAGTAGTTTTCATTACTATAATAGAGGATGAATAACTCCTTGTGATCAATAGTTCATCAACATATAAAACTAGAATTAGGAGTCAGTCATCCTACCAAAAAATGAAGGCATATAGATTATAATGTCTTTTATTGAACCCAACTATGAGGATGAATTAATCCATATTAGCAGACCAAGCCTAAGGGACCTATTTGAGGATGTACAAAGAATTCAAAATTCTAAAAACTAAAAATAATACTACACAAAACCTTATAGTTGGTTCAAATATATTTCCTTCTCAAGGTCTGCATGAAAAACATTGATCTTCATATCTATATGATGAGTATCCCAATTACAAGTTTTGATAATGGTAAGAGTGAGTCAAATAGAGTTCATATGTCTAACTAGTGTAGAGGTCTCAATGTAGTGAATACTAAGAACCTATTGAAAACCCTTTGTTAGCAATCATGTTTTGATCTTATTCACTAACGCATCAGTTGAAAATTTTGTTTGATAAAACCATCTACATCAAAACAAGTTTCCTTCCCTTTTGAATGGGAACCAAATCCAAATGGTGGTTCTTATTTAAGGAGTTATTCTCTTCATATATGTTTGTATCTCACTCATAAGTGACATAAGCCTAAAAATGAATATGCATAATATGTAGTGGCATTTAAGACATGTTGAACACCCTAGAATAATGAACATGTCCATCTAGTATATAATGGATGTCCAACCATATCACGTACACTTTAGAGTTTTTGTCTATCCTATAGGGAGCCTAAAGTTAGAGAGTCATGAAGAGATTCCTCAACCTATAAAAATTTACAAGGAGAATAAATATGTGAATCCCTATCTTTATTTTTATCATTTAAACTAGAAGAAGAATAATCATCATTAGGAATATGCTCAGGGTGATCTAAATCATCAATATTATCACCAAATCCTAGTGAGTCCAAGGAGGATGTATAAGCATAATGTGTGGAGTCTAAAGGACCCTCCTAGAAATTATAAATCCTCTTAATGATAAAATCATGTGTGGTATGATGGAGAATCATGTATTATTTAACACCAATGAGATTCCCAAAAAAATGTAAGGCCTACTCTACAAATCCATTACATTACATTTTTTCTTTGAAATATGGGGCATAATTAGAAATCCAAACACTATGAATTTGTTAACTTTGGGTTTTTGATAACTCTAAAACTCAAAACGAGTGACTCCTTTCAAGGATCAATGACAAAAATGTTTTATATGTAACATGCATAGATAATGGAGTTTGTAAAGTATTAAATTGTAAGATATTCAGATTATATTATACAATTTGTCATTTACTTCAAGGATATATTATTACATTTTATGACACCATTTTATTGAGGACTGTATAAAACTATTCATTATAAATCAATCCCTTCTGAACTATAGAATCTATTAAAAACTATGGTTAACATACTCTCCATCATTGTATGTGTGCAATTTAAACATAATGGTTTTCCCTAGCTATTTCTCCATAATTTTATCATCCAAAAGGCACACATTAAAACATTTTATTACACAATATGTAAATGATCATTGAGATTGTGCCCTTTGTTACATTCATCACAAATTATTAGATTAATATAAATAATCATAATTCAATGGAAAAAATATTTTAAACACTTATTTTCATGACATAAAATTTACATAATTATATTCTTAATAATAAGATAAAAGTTATCAAAAATGTGTTCCTACTCAATTTTATCCTATTATATTTACATTTATCAGGACACCTTTCCAAATGGGTAGTGTTACTTGAAAAAATTGACTTAAAACTCACATCTCTTAAATTATTAAGAGGATAAATTATAAAAAATCATCTAGCAAAAGTTATATTATTAGATACATCATTGATTAATGAGAATTTGTGTGATGAATTCATTGTATCTGATATTGTTAATGGTATATGGACCTTGTACATTCACAACTTTTAGTGCTCCACTTGTGTAAGACTAAGGATAGTCTTCATTACCTCTAAATATTAGCCATTTCTGTTTTCCTTTCACTTAGGATTTTCATCTGGAAAAAATATAGAGCAATATGAAGATTTCATACTGTGTTTATATACTAAATGTACATTAAAAATATAATCTCTAAAAGAATATAGATAGTCTAAGTTGGTTGATAATAAGGTTTAAGATATTTATCAAACTATAGAAGAATATCTAACTTAATATAAATAAAGTTTATAAATATTTAAAATGTTCTTTGACATGTTTTCAATAGATAAACTACCACATAATGAAAATAAACACACTGATGTAATGGACAATGCGGCTTTCATGATTCCTATAGATATAAATGATAAGTGTCTAATTTTTATCAATAATTAGCTAGTCACAACATAGTAAATTATTAATGATATAATTATCTATACTAATTCTTATATCAGGATGATGTCATAAAAATATTACACAAAATGATAAATGAAAATTATTATATGAATTGATGCTCTATGTTCTCATTAGATGATCTTTATTTAAAATATCAATTAACTGACAATTACTTCAATTTTTAAAATGAGAAAAAGATAATATAGACTAAATCAAGGTATGTTATAATCATTTTAGAGGTAATTTCAATGGCAAAGATGTGTCCCAAAAATTATTATGACATGACATATATTATCCTACTATAAAACAAAAATGTCCTAAATATTAAAAATTATATCTATAATGCCAAAAGCATATCCACCTCAATCATGCTCCATCATATGAGATTCAACCCATTATTTCTCCTTGGACATTTTACCTTTGCATCTTCAATTGGATCATAAATATAAATATAGAATCATCATATAGTTAGAGATTCATTATTATAGCCATAGAATATTTTACTAAATGGGTTGAAGTCATAAAATTATAGTCTACTACTTGATAGGATATCTATCACTTCCTGATGAAAAATATTATTTCAAGGTTTGGTCTACTGTTAACTATCATAAAATATAATGCACCATCCTTAAAAAATAAGAAAATTAAACCATTCCATACAAAATTTAGGACTCATCACACTTTTTATACTCTATAAATTATCCATAAGATAATGGGAAAGTAGAGTCAACAAATAAGACAATCTTCAAAATATTAAGAAAATTTATTTCAAAACATGGCACATATTGGAAAAATTAGAATAGTCAGATAATATATGTACTTTAGGGATATCTCACAATCATGCATACACCAAAAAATCATACACCATATTATGTTGTTTTCAAATGAAACACAATATTATTGATAGAGTTATAAATTCCATCTTTATGGGTCTCTTTAAAAGACATCATTTAAGATAATGAATATAGGCAAAAATGAATACATGAACAAGAAATGCTTAAAAATAATTTAATTCAAGCTATTGATCATCTCATAGTATACCAATATCACATGAAAGGAGCATAATTAAATAATAAAAGTAATTATTAGTTTCAGATTAGGGATTCAGTATAAAAATAGAATCATTAGAACAATAATGTGGATAGAAAAGATAATTTTAAGCCTAATTAGTTGGGTCAATTACTGAAAAGGTAAGTAAAAGATATTTTAGTTTGGACAAACTAAAAGGAAAACATCTGAATAACCTTATCAAAATCATACACTTATGATTATATTATATATACAAGAATTTATTTCAAATATACAAAAAAATGAAATTTCAAATATTAAGAAAAAATATTTTCAAAATAATAGAACATTCAAAATATTCTCCAAATGTCAAAATCATGACCTAAGCATGACATAAAACTCATGAATCTCTTATAATAACCTATAATTCCCATACAAATACAAAATTTTGACACATTTATCAGTACTAGCCACTGCATTATAGGGATAATATTTGCTGGGTCAATAGCAATATCTTTCCAATAAATGATGTGACTTATGTATTACACTTATTTTTTAAATAATGTGTATTTAGACTATTTTGTATAGAGTTGATTTTCCCTTCAAATTTTAAAAAATTGTAATAAATGCATCTTATGTTCTTTGTTAGATCGATAATATATCAAAATATTAGGAATTTTTTAGTTACATGAGAAATATATAGTTTGTGAGACTCATAAACACTCCCAGTACATTTGTGAGTAAAAATACACTGCAACAAAAACAAGGTGATCATATCAAGTGTGAAAGGTTGGCATAATGTCATGCTCACGATATGCTAACTACAAATTTATATTAGAACATATTTAATCTCCTATCATTTGGTCTAATAAACTATTGATCATTCTTAGGGGATATCTTTTTTAAGTGGTCACTTTATTCAATTACCTATAATAAATGCATAGTCTCATTGATCCATCCTTTTTATTTGAGAATATGATAGGCACTCCCCATGGGGACACATTGGGTCTCACTAATCCATTATCAATAAACACTTATAGTTACACTTCTAGTTCACAACATTCATGGCTCGTTATTCTATATGGAGCTTCTAAAATAGGTTAGTTCTATATAGTAACAATATAGATAAATCAAGTTTTATTTTATGCAAAAATCTTTAAAACTCCTTAATAAACACATATATGTACTCCTAAAATATAAGTAAGTCACAAAAAGATTTTCCATTACCATTCTCTAAGATGTTAATGGCATATAATTGACACTCATTTCTCATTTATTGTTTAAGAAGCATGGTTATGATAAACAATATAAATATGGGTCTCCAAATCCCTTGGAATTTTTTAGTCTAATCATTATCATCCAAGTACATCACATGATTCTGAAAACAATTTATCATTATCTTATAGCTCTTTAACCAATCCATTTCAATAAATATATAATACGATCATAGAATGGTGAAATTAAGGTCTACTTTGGTGATTAAATTTCCCAAACTTATGCTACTATTCCTTACCTCATAGGTAATGGATTGATTTGTAAAGAAGGCCATATTTATGTTCCTAAGCTCTCTAAGTGCATGATTTCCAAGCCATAGGTTCCAACCATTAGTGTTGATAGAAAATATCTAGTGGAACTTGGATATATTAATGTAAACATAATAATGGAAAAACTCTTAGACATTGTAAATCCAATGGTTGTGACCATCACTACTAGAATTTATATAGAGATGATAAGATTATGGCATATATGTATTTTTTATACATTACAATGCATTACGTGGCCCACCATAAATAAAACATGCAATGTCTCTTATATTGAATTATCTATTAGTGATCACATTCCTTATCTCATCATGTTTATGTTGTGACATAAGTTGTTGAACTTGTTGTGATTCTCTATCCATGGCTCTATGGGCTTGAATTTTGGTTTATATTCCTTAAAATTATACTTTCTATATATGATTTCATTCACACTATCAATATTATTATTCCATTTTGTGGCATTGAAAACCACCATGAAGATATGGATAAAATCCCTTCTTTTTTGTATCTTTTAAAGCCTTGTTTGGCTATTGGAACTTGATTCTTGTGACTTATTATCCTACTAGTCATGTTTTCCCCATAATTTACACTAATTTAATGGGTTCCAAATAATGAACCTTATTTCCAATGGTGACTCAAATCCCCCTAAAATATATGTTAACTTTCATTCGATCACCTTGGATTTATCCCACATACATAATAATTCTTAAGAAAAGTGCGTCATATTCTTCTAAAATATTTTCATTTGCTAGAGAATGAGGAATTCATAGATTTTATCATTGAAATAGTTTTATAACAAATATTAACATGGGAAAAATTCCTCAAAACTCTTCCAAATTATGGTAGACATGTCCAAATTCTCCATTTTCTTGTTATTCTAATAGTTGGAAAATAACTAATATATCCTTAAATGTGTTGGAAACATCTCTCAGTATGTTATCTACTAGCTAAACTTCTAACTCCCTATATTGATTCATCTATTAAACTTTTTAGGACTAACATTCTTTAGTTAACTAGTGATTCCATCAATGATTTTATTTGTATCACTAATGCCATAAGCACCACTAGTGGGCATTATTCTATGAAAAAAATGGGGAGCTCTCTATTTTTTTATATTATATTCATACTCTTACTAATAGAATGGTTCATGATTTTCTCCTTTTCCTTTATTTTTATATAGAGGTGTCCTATCCTTGAGGTCTCTCAACATTTTAAGAGTTTCAAAATAAGTAGGGCTCATTGGTAAAACCTTATATCTATTTCTGTGAACTCGCAGCAGCTCACTGGTTTGAAAATGAATTTTACTTTGTAGGGTTGCGAAGATATTGGATTTGATCATGTGTCAAAATTTTGATCACGATACTAACAAAAAGAAATAGGGTTTTGAATCCTAAGGTATTGTGAAGCAATTGTGGCTTGTCTTGTTGTGTCATCTCATTTATTACATGCATTTATAGTTATGAATTTACTGCATGAAGTCCAAAGATTGTGAGGATGTGAGTCAACTAAAATGATAAATCTGTCCATCTTGAAATGGGTTCAAAGGAGTGAAAATTTTTAATTTTGTGGTCTAAGGCATTTGAACAAGAAAAATTCACCTACTTTTAAAGAAACTACAGTGTGTAAAATACTAGGCTAATTCTTTAAAACATCTTAAATGTGATCTAACATGGATGATCCACTAACTATCCTTCAATGGAAATTTAAATGGGATTGATAAAATACTACCAATTTGAAATAGTTTTTAAAATACTAGACGAACATTATTTAAAAATTTTAAGTTAATATGTATACAACATTTTAATTGAACATCAATAATTTTATAAGGATTATTTATTTTAGATATTCTTATATTTTTATCAATTCCAAATCAGATCAAGTTTTGGGTGACTTATATAAAATTATGATTAACATGTTGAGTGTTTTTTTATGGTAAGAAATATCCTGTACACCTATATACATAACATGGTTTGAGATAACATAGTCTATATGAGGTAACAACAAACAACTATTAATATCATTCCATGTAATCCATGATTTCATATTTTGAAATACAATGATTTAATCATAGGTCTAGGTAGAGTGATCAACATAGATTTTTTCGAACTTTTAAATGAATGATTCTTTTATTTATAAACAAGAAGATATTATGATGCACTAACATCTAACAACATATTTATTAGATATAAGAAAGGACAACATTAGTTATTTTATATATCATTTTAGTCAAATGATGGTCTGAGTATCATTTTTGATTTACATTCAAAATGCATGTACTAATTTAATAGCATAATACAACATTATAATTTTTAGCATAGGATCCTTCTCTCAACTGAAATGGAAACCAAACATAATTTAACATCTTTCCTTAACATTTTAAAAAATATAAGTGAAATTAAGAACACATACATAATAATACTAAATTTGCCTATTTATCAGTGATACTTCCAATGTGCAAATGAGTATTGAATGAAGAAATGATTTGGTGCCATGTTTTATTGGGCTAAAATCATAATGAATAATTATTATCCATAAGTGAACTTTTAATTATTGAGTAATAATTAGAACACTATATCACTTATTTATTTTAAAACACACTACTTTTTTACTCAAACTTTTATTTTCATCTAGAACCAAGTCATCTTTTCTCTTCATACATAAGGCTAACTTACTAAACTAGTGATCAAAAGGAACAATCTTGTATGGAATCCATAGTTATGAATAATTATCCAATACTAATGGACACAAAATATATTTCAACCCCAATAAATTATATAAACATGTAAAAGAGGTAAATTCAAAATAAAATAAATCCAAGATGAAAATATATGACGCTGAAAAAAGTCATAGTGAGTGTAGAGTCCCAAAAACCTACAATAACATAATATATTGTGATTTTAAGTCATGTATCACATGCAAAATAATGAATTGGATTATGTAATGGATAAATTTTATATAATGGGAGAGACTTTACCACATCTCCCATGCACTAGTGGAGGTCTTTATGCTACGTAACTAATAATATAGGTGAGTGAAACTGAAACTACTAGCAGAAAATATATACTCTTATACTTCTTCATCCCACCCAAATAAATTGTAAAGAATGAAAAATAGAATCAAAAATTATAATTA
The DNA here is from genome assembly GCA_037957365.1 of Torreya grandis. NCBI lineage: Eukaryota > Viridiplantae > Streptophyta > Pinopsida > Cupressales > Taxaceae > Torreya > Torreya grandis. The sequence continues at coordinate 4,540,283 of JARHVA010000422.1, read as the reverse complement.
AATTAATTAAAATAAAAATACATATCTATTGTTTCTAAGAACATAACATTTCACAAAGGAGAGTGTCGATAATGAAATAAAATCCTAAGAAAAATAAATTGAATCTTATCGTTAAATAAGGTAAATAAAATGATATGCATATGTCTATAATATAAAATAAATCCTAGATTTTTACATAACTAAATCATTAAACAAATAAAAATGTAAGTTAATTTTTTTTTTGATGTTACCTTATACACAATAATATATTGTTACATTTTATTTTCTAAAGTTACTCTTTCTAACCAATTATTTTCCGCATATTTTTTTAGATTGAATTTTTGTATCCATTTTTAAATGGATGTCTTTATTTATATTACCTATGAAAATATTATTAATTTATGATTTCTCTTCTTACCAAGAATCTTCCCAAATATAATAATTCATTTGCATTTTTTCATCATGATTTTACTTCTATTAGCTATCACAGAGATCTAATTTTACTTACACTAGTCTATGAAAAAGAATATGAATTTATATTGTTCACTTCTTCTCCTGCTTGTGGATTAAAATAAATGTACATAGCTAATGTTTCTAAGAACCTAAAATTCCACAAAGGAGAGTGCCAATAATGAAATAAAATCCAAAGAAAATTAATTGAATCTCATCCTTAAATAAGGTAAATAAAATGATATGCATATGTCTATAATATAAAATAAATCCAAGATTTGTACATAACTAAATCATTAAAAAAATATAAATGTAAGTTTAATTTTTATTTGATGTTACCTTATACACAATAATATATTGTTACATTTTATTTTCTAAAGTTACTCTTTCTAACCAATTATTTTCCCCATCTTTTTTTAGATTGAATTTTTGTATCCCTTTCTAAATGGATGTATTTATTTATATTACATATGAAAATATTATTAATTTATGATTTATCTTCTTACCAAGAATCTTCCCAAATATAATAATTCATTTAAATTTTTTCGTCATGATTTTACTTCTATCAACTATCATAGAGATCTAATTTTGCTTATGCTAGTCTATGAAAAAGAATATGAATTTATATTTTTCACTTCTTCTCCTTGTGGATTATGGTTGTTGCTTTTAGATCATCTTCTATTCTCATTTGTTTATCATACCATTAGTTTTAGCTTCTCATTTACTTAATTATAGTTTATAATATTTATTATGATGGAGGTATCCACTATTTTCATTTTGGATTTAATGTATTCATTGTCTCTATGTTAAAAAAATTATAAATCATTCATTATTTAATTTCCTTCTCTATTATTATTTATTATTATTAATTTTTTTGTGACTTTCAGCTCATATAACTGATCCATGTTCAAAGAAAAAATATTGACCAAGTTTCAATTAAAAACTAGCAACTGTACAAGAGAGAAAAATGTTATGTCCCATTGTATGAAAATTTAAAGTATTAAATAATAAGTGAAATATTTTGACCATATTCCTTATCTATAATAATGATTTATTAAAAGGGAAAGAAATAGAGAAAGGGTAAATATTTTATAAACATTAAAATTATTTTACTTATAGAGAAACATATTAATAACTGTTATTTTAATTAATTAAAGGTTTAGATGATGATAATGATAATGATATTGATAAAAATAATGACAATGGATCTAACCAAGAAAAGTAGTGTGGAGGAATGATTTTTAATTCAAAAATTGAAGAGAAGATGAAGATGGAGGAAGTGATGATCTAGATCCAGAAAAGCATGTCATTAAGTAGTGGATTTTAAGATTAGTGGCCTCTGAATCTTGACTTTTGAAAGGAGTGTCTTGGTCTCTATTGGGGAAGTACTTCCTCAGTATAACATTGAATTTTTCCAAGTGTCTATAACTCAGCTAGGCTTTGTTTGACTAATTTAATTTCCTCCTACTTGCAATTTCAGGGATTGGCACTCTACTTTATTGCTTTTTAAAACTTTGGTGAAAAGAGAAAACATTAGAGCTACTCGATGGAAGTTTAGCTATGTTTCTTTTATGTATAGACACACATATCTATTGATCTATGTGGTCTCTAACTCATGAGCCTTAGGGTTCTACCTCAATTGGCTATTCACCATTGTTTGATCCTAGATGCATGCTCTAAGTATATCTCAGTGCCTTTTGCACTTTGATTTTAAATTTTGGATCCAAGGAGATGTGTAGGTTAAGTGGAAAAATAGGACATAGATAATTTTTGGTGCCTACAGTTTCTATCTTTAGAGGGAGGGTACTGAGTCTAAATGGGGGCTCAAGTTATTGGAAGGGTGTGAGGTCATGACAATAGTGTAGATCTCCTTAGATCTATGAACTTGGATGGTAAAGGTACTTGAAGAAGCTTCCTTTTATAAGAGAAGGATGAACCATCAGTTTAGTGATGAAGGAGCATAGATTATTTGCTACTACGATAATATTCTCTTATGGTAATAAAGCATGTTATTAGTTTAGAGCTTAGTAATTATTTTTTTAGGCTTATTACTAGAAAAATATCTATAGTTCCTTCAGTAAGGTAGAATTTTAGATCTCCTTAGATTTGGTTTAAGATTAGCTTAGACTTATTTATCAATTGGTCCCATTAAGAGATTCAAGTGTTAATGGGTCTGATCCTGGGGATTGATTTTTTTGTTAAAAATCTTGGTATTTCTCACCGTATTATGTCTTGGTATAAGAAGAGTGTAAACTCATTTATGACTAAATTATTTAGCTATATTTTTCATGGTATATCTTACTAGGTTTATGAATGTTCATTATATGGATGGGGGATTTGGAACTCACATGAAGTGCTTATTTTTTACCATAAATCCAATGTGGTCATGATAATATATGAGAGGTTGTTTTTTCCAGGTTTAAGATGCACTATGGATTTTTGTTATAGTATCTTAGTTTCAACTCAACATCTAAAATCTAGATGATGAAAAGTGGGATGACATATGATTTTGATAAGATGGATCTAATCTTAGCCCGAGAATTTTGAATTTTGAATTTTAACTGTTGTCCTTTTATTATCCCTAGCTTTGAATTTTGTGGTAGATGGACTTGTTATTTAGAAATCCTTACTTTTTTCTCATTTTTTTCTCTATTTGGGATGTTGTACTTTTGATATTGAAGCGATTAGGGGGTCTTATTAGTGTCTTTAATATTCTTTTGGGGATCTTGCTGGGTTTTTGGTTATGCTTTATTTCTATTGAGGATTTGTTTGCTTACTTGTTGGAATTCTTGACTTTAGCAAGTTCATTATGGTTGGTCATTTTGATACCTAAACTCTTTTAGGGTTGTGATTTTTTAGGTTTGGGTTCCTTTGGGACCCTAAATTTTCTTTTTTAGACTTGGATCTCTGCTTAATTCTTCTAGGTTGGCTTCTAATCTAGTCAAATTAGTCTGTTAGTCCTTTACAACCTTATGTTTATCTTTTTAGTTATGTTAGAGACCTTAACCTCCTCCTCTTTTATCTAGGTTAGATCCTACAATAATTAATTGTGGATTTATGGAGAGCTAGACCTCCCTTTGTTCCTAGGATAATTTAATATCATATTAAATTAAGTATTTACAGGTTATTTTCATTATTGTTGGCTTTGGACCGTAACAGTTATTTTTTATAAATTTTTATATAGACCTAGACCTATATTTATCTCCAAACTAGTTCTTGATCCATCCAAAATCAGATAATTGGTCCCTTAGGGACTCTATAAGTTCCATATGAGACCTGCACTTCTAGCTCTTTCTACTCTAGCTAGTTTTAAGTCTAGTTAAAACTAGTTAGTTACCGCACAAGTCAAATGTAGTAGATTCTAAATCTTCATCTTCTACTTTTTTTACCAAGGCTGTTTTTGGTTTTGGTTTCTTATGGGATTATTTCTTTGTTCATGTTGGTCTCCTTTTTGGGATCCTATGGTATTTTTTGGTTTTAGTGGGGCATTTTGTCTCTACTTTCCTGGTGAACTATTTCTATTTTATTTTTAGACTACCCATGGGAGACTTAGAACTCATGTTGTGCTCAGGATTGGTACCCACACCATCTATTAAAGGTGGGTTTAATATAATCTAAATAATAGTAAAGAAAGAAGAAAAATAAACAAAGAAATAGACACAAAATATACTACTCTTATTGGAAAAAGACTTTACCTAACATTTGAAAAGAAAACCTTTAACTCTTGTGCACCATCTTTCATTATATAATAACTCCATTAAACATATTTGACCCCTATATGTTTTTGTATTCCTTATTACTATATACTGAGGCCATTGTTATTTTTTCCTCCAAAAACTAATTTTGGGTGACCATCATTGACCATTAATGAAAAACTATTTGGATCTAATAATTCAAACTATTCTATAATGTTCACAAGAAGCTTGTAGTATTTTATTATTTCTCCCCAGTTTCCACCAATGTGTGATTAAATGCTTGATCATAGGCCAATATTAAAATAGTTATTTGGGACAAAATAGTTATCCATCTTAGTCATAGTTGGGTGTTTTATTACATGCATGGGACTCTTAAAAATCCCATGTGTGGCCTTGTAATAACAACATAGCGACTGAATTAGGTGCAAGGTCAACAACTTGCAATTTGTAAAGGCAAGAATCATTTTGATATACTACTAGCCATTTTAAATTCATGATATTTTTTGGCATAGAAGAATGTTCATGGTTTTTTTTATAGGGAAGTGGATTTAATTATAAAATAATTTCATTGATTAATGAAAATTGAATGGGGATGCAACTCTACATATCCTACATTTACTAATATGATTTCTCTCTCCTTTTCTCATTTTTTCATTGGGATTAAAATAGGTTAAGATTCATGTCTATGATAGATCATAAATGATATTTATTTAAGGATTATTTATTATTCATCTTTCTTATTTGATAATTATTTATTAGATGTTTTAGATTTATTAATTTTGTCAATCTCTAGAAAAAATTTATGTAGTTTCCTTGCATTATGCTCTAGTGTTTGAATTTAAATGTTCAGTAATGTTGTTTTCTATATATAATTTTTATGTTTTAATATAATTATTAGGATCTAGATTGAAACATAGAGCTATGTAATAGGATATTTTTAGGAGCATAATTAAGGTTCCTTGACAAAGAAGAGTCCACCCTTTCTCCCATTAAAGGCAAATGATTCATGTGCTCTTTTTCCTATAAAATGGCCTATGATAATTCATTACAAATTTCAAATTTGTGTATATGTAATATATTTTTTCATTATGTTTTTTAAAGATTTTATTGTTTGAATAATTATTATAATGGTTTTTTTAAAATAATGGCCAATTCATCCATAAGATACAAATCTTAGACTAAGGCATGAGCTACGTATTGTTAGAAATTTATGTCCATGTTTTCTTACACATTGAACATTTGGGTTAAATGGTAAAGACATAATCAACTTATAATTTCCCCTCCTACGGGTAGTTCAATCACTCATTAGTCAATTCATGGTTTTATGATTTATTCCAATATTTTATATCTAATGTTTGATTAATGTACTTTATAATTGATTAGACTATTAATTTTTTTATAGAAGTTTGGTGATTTGAACAAGGTATTATTGTCATAAATGTGTGTATATTCTGATCTGGTGTTTGAGTCTCAAAAAGTAAGAGAAAAATGTGAACATAGAACACCATTTGTCCATAAATATATAAAAATAAATTATAGTTATTATCTTATTTATTAGGATAAAAAATAGGGTGAAAAGTAATATAGAACAAAAAATTATCTTTGTAGTAGAAAATAATACTTCAAGAGTAAATCAAGTTAAAAATTTTCTTTCTGTATTTGAATGTAAGACTTAATTTATTTATTTATCATCACAAGTCACAACAACATCATACATCTAACTTCCGTTAGTTTTAAACTTCATCTCAAAAAAATTATCATTTTATGATAACACCAAATGGAACTTCCACAAGTACTTTCATCCTCATGGCTTTTGGTACAACATATGCTAGAAAATTTTGAGCCAGTTCTTCTAGACTCAGACCTTTGGATTATCAACATGAACCCCAAATGTTTTTTCTTAATCCAAAAATAAAAATGTATGTTAATAATTAACAACTCACTAATCATTAATATATTAATAGTTGGCAAGTATGTATAACCTACCAAATGAATATTTAGTTTTCCTTTCTCCAACCCATATATCATCTTCATTACCACATAAAAGATATGATAAAAATTTCCTTCTAAATCATGATGAAGTCCAACAGTGGCTCACATAAAGGATAAGCTATTAAATATTAACTGCCTATAACTAAATACCATAAATTATGTTTCGATTATATCAATACTATATTATATTCATATCACATACAACATTATACACTACTTTAGCAAGACTTTTCATATGAACTACATATTATGCATCTTTTATTTTAATGGGATATACTTAAAGCTTCATAACCAACATACTTACAAGGTCCAAATACATTCAATGAATTCAATTTGATCTGATGGGTGAGGAAATAAGGGAGAATAAAATCTTCAAACCTCTCCCTTAATGCCTCTGTCATGCATCATTTGAAGAATGGTATTTGCTTTAGAATTTATGGTAGCAATGGTTTCCCTTTCATATATAGAATTTGAAAGAGTTAGTTGTTCTCATTATGATTTCTCAAAAGGACTTTAATTACCTAGTGAAGTAGATCCAACTTCATCTATCTACTAATGTAATAACATTATTTTCAATTTATGAATCATTCAAACTATGACATGTATATAACGACTATTAAAAATGGATATGAAAAAAATAATACAAATAGTTGAATGTCTCATAAACTCGTCCTCATGCCTATACCACTAACTATGGATAATCTAATCTATATATCAATATTTATAATGCAATTTCAACCAAAAAAATATATAATATAAAAATAAACACACATATATATACCATAATTTCTTTAAAAAACTTAAAATATCTCCCAAATAGAAATGATTTCTATCAACAATAGGTAATTTAAGAGAAAAAAATTCTAAAGTAACTCTTCCCCTTAGTGAATCATTAGCTTTTAACTGGTTAATTTATTTGAATTACACTGTGTTGATTGTTTATATATATATATATATATATATATATATATATATATATATATATATATATATATATATATATATATATATATATATATATATATATATATATATATATATATATATATATATATATATTTGTGTGTGTGTGTGTGTATCAGACCATGTGATGTGAATGGATTATCCGATAAAGGATGTTGATCTATTTTTTCCATCCAATGGTAAGCATTTTAGGTAGAAAATGTGCAATAGTTGAGTAATTCCTAACAATATTATTTTCATTATCTAAATATATTTAGATCATACCATAGATTCTTTATTTTTTAAATAACCTTTCAAAAATTAAATTTAGTTTGTGTTCAACATGCCTATGGTTTATACTATGTAATCAATTAGGTTAACATTATATTGTGTCAAAACTCAATGTCCTAGGCTATACCAGACTGAAAGGTGCTAAAGCCAATCATGACACTTTTTATCTTCATTAGAATGATCAATAAGTATTTTAAAGTATATTATACCAAGACATTTTTTTTCTTAAAACTTAAATAAATGTAAATTTTGTTGTTAATCTAAATGCACCTATATTATAAATCGGAAAATATTAAGAACAAAATTAGTATTGGAACAAGACCTAATTTAAATATTAGATTTGTATATATGTTGATAGTGGTTTATTTATTTGTGCTAGTAGTATATGAATGTATTACCCTTATTTAGGGTAGTACATAATTAACTGTTATTAGAAATGTAATTTAATAACTTTAAAATTTGAAAATGAAACTTTAATTAAGTTTTGAATAATGGGCTTAATTTGAAAAACAAAATGTATGTTATCTATTATTAAATTTGATTTATTTATTAAAAAAAGAACCAATTTGGTAGTGTTGTGAAATTATTTCATAATGTAATAACGTCAACTTCAAGTTGATGTGAGAAATATGTTAAAATTTTATGGATTTATCCTATTAAAATACATGTTATATTTTTGGTTATGCTACATCTATACAAGGAGAGTTTAATTATCATCAAGGAACAAATAATTAACAAACATGAATTAGATTTCAATATTAATATGGTAAGTTATTTTTTGTAATATACCATAATTACACTATTGAAAATAGGGATAGTGACCCAAATCAACCTTGGGAAATATTAATTATTTACCAGCCAACAATGGTGAATTATGTTATAACATTAACCAAACCTACTATAAAATAAATTAGAGTGGTTCAAATATGGTTCAAAGTAGGTGAATGATGTTTTTCCCTATTTTAACCAAAGCTTTATGTTGATAATAGCAAAGATAGTTATCAAGTAATGTGTGCATCACCATTGAATAGAATGGTGAATAAGCCTAGAATCTATCCTAAAATTGATATATATCAATATTGAAGTAAATTTATAAAAATATGTCATAGTATGTCATCAAGGCCAATGCCATATTCCTTGATACTATGATTCTATCTTTATCTTCTACTCATAAATTTTCAAGGATTTATGAACCTCTACTAATTCACAAAAAGTGTTTAAAAAGATAGGTTTAATATTCCACATTTATCCATGTATATTATAACATATTTAGAAAATTATTCTATGTAAAATTTCATATATTATTAGTAGAAGGGATTTATTATAAGGTTTGTTGAACTCCTAATTTCTCTATCTATTAGAACATGACATTGTTCTATTAAATAGAGCTCTCGTAATGAAATTAGATGTTTTTTTAATTCCACACATTATCTTACAATCTTCTTATAGTATTCCATAGTATATATCTTGTGATATATCACATCATAGAAACATTCCTTGTTTGGAGTTCAACCTGATATATTTAAAAATCTATCAAAAAAATTATAGGTATCAAACATTGCATTTTGTTAATCTATAGAAAAGTGGTATTGAAATAAAATAATGGATGTGCTAGTTTTCTATTATATATATGTTTTACATTTAAAAAGTGGTAGTAAATCATAAAGAAGGCATTCGTATCTGTAGATTACAAATATGTGTGAGGCAATCTTATTTATACCTAGACTTGGGTCCCACTTCAATACCAATATGTTAAAATAACAATTAAATCTTCTAAAACCCATGTTTTTAAGTATATGGACCTTTATTATTAGTATTAGAATGACCCCTGATATAAATGAATGTCATATTCTACTTTGTAGAGTATCAATCCTGTATAGTTGTTATAAATTTAGTCTACATCATTTTTGAAGGACACTCAAGGCTTTGCACCATGTACCAAAATTATTTATATTATATAAAAATATTAAATTTTTTATAATAATCTATATTTAAAAGAAATAAAAGAGAAAACAAAAAAAACTTACAAACCATATCTATATAAAAGTTCAAATAGTAAAAATTTGAAATAAAGTCAAGCCATTGAAATAGAAAAGATATGTGATTTATTTTTAAGAAGGAAAAATAAAAGTTTATGTTGTGAAGATTTGAATATAATATTATTTATATATTTTTAGTTCTTAATAATCATGCAAATAACCTTAAATGTTTTCTCCAAACAAAAGTATTAATGTATAAAACATTGCCACATTGGGCATATGCACTCAATTTTCAAGTAATAAAAGTATATAATAAAAAAAATTAAGGCATGTATGTAGGCATATTTAAAAATATTGATAAGAACAAATTTATAAGTTATAAATATTTTTACAATTAATAATATATGCGCATAAAATTATATATCATTAGTACGTTTATGGGGAACAATACTCGTTCATGTTCAAGATTTTTCAAAGTTTAAAATTTTAAGTTTTAAAAATATAAAAGGTTTAAGGTTCCAATATTATGAAGTGGAAAACCCAAAAGTTCAAAGTGGAAAAAGTCAAAATTTTAAATTTTGAAAATTTAAAGTGCAATTTTTTAAAAATAAAACTCTTTAATGTAAGTATATGGGTAATATGATGATGATCAGGGCATGAAAATTATTCAGTCTTTCAATCACAAAAAGTAAAATATAGATCCATCTATATTTATCTAATTCAAATATGTGTGGGTAATGTATATTTGAGTCTATTGACATTTAATCAGTTTGGCGTCAATTCTAGAGAATGTAATATGGTTCAAACTTCTTTTGATTTGTACATTGGGCACTATTAAATTTTCTCTATAGTTATAATAATGCATATTTAAAACTCAAAAGTTTTATTAGATTTATTATTATTTTTACTTAATCACTCTAAATTTTCTATTGGTTCAAATTATCTAAGTGCTTCA
>JARHVA010000422.1:4495000-4522500 GCA_037957365.1 Torreya grandis | reverse complement strand
ATTATTATTATTATTATTATTATTATTATTATTATTATTATTATTATTATTATGTACTATTATAAACAAATGAAAACATTATATTAAATATTATCGTTAGTAAATGATCATGCCATAAGTGGTTGAGTAAGGTTATGGTAACATAATTATTCAATAAGAATGTGTATTACAATTGACTCAACCTTATTTATAACACACCAAAGCTAAGCCATATAAACATGTCCAATTTGAAATTGCATTCAATCATGTTGTAAGTGGCTTCAATGTTTAGTTTTAAAAAGTTAATTTATTGTCAAAATGAAGCATGATCTATTATAATGGACCATGGTCAAGAATTGGTGAGATTATAATAACTAGATATTTATCATGTAAAATTAAAAAAAATTGTACTAAAATAAGAATCAAGTATTATTATAATAATAGCATGTTAATTGAATCGATAAAAATAGATTTCAAGAGATTCACATAAATAGGTAGAGTTGATGCACAAAACTACCTACATTTGACAATTATAACACATGACAATTTCAAAGTGGATAGTGGTCACCATTTGAAATATATCAACATTGGTTGGTAGATGTCAAGTACATCCACATAAACCAATTTGAATAGATCATGTGCATGTGAAAACTAATGACCTCCTTATTACACCTAACAAACTCAATATTAAAACTAATAAATTTAGATATATGTGTAGGAAAAAACACAAATTGGAATAAAAAAACGTACATTATAACCCTATGCCCATATCCTTAAGCATAGCTCAGATGGGTATAACAATTGAGTCTTAATAGGAAGGCCTAATTAAGTACCCATTTACATAGAAAATAATAGAGAGAAGCTCCCCTAAAATTAGAGAGATAAAAATAAAGGACTATAAATACCCATAAAATTTTATGTTCAAGTAACTCATACCCTAGGAATAGATCATAATTGAAGATACTTTCTCTCATTGAAGGGTTTGGTGAAGATATCAAATATATGATCTATAGTCTATCAAAATCTAAGTTCAATGACCTATCCATGAGTGACCTACTAAATGAAGTGAATATGAATCTTGATATGTTTGGTCTACTGATGTTGTATCATATTTTATAAATCTAGATGATCCTTTAGTTATTGCATAAGATGATTATGGATCACTTAAACTACATACAAAACTCAATAAGAATCCCTTAAAGCCAAATAGCCTTAGTATCATCAGTGACAATGCCTCTATATTTAAGCTCTATAGATATAAAGTAATATTATTTTGCTTTTTACTAGACCAATTAATTATCCCTAAACCAATTGAGAATATATATCATGAAGTGGACAAGCAATGTTGAATATCACTAGCCCAGTCTAAAGTTGTGTATCCAATCATGTTAACATCAATGATTTCTCCATAGTGAATCCAAAAATTATGAGTACCCTAAATGTAGTGGAGAATATTCTTGGCTTCTTTGAAGTGCACCTCATCCAGAGTCTACATAAACCTAGAGACTGTGCCCATAAAATATGAAATATCAAGTCTAGTGGGAGTTAGATAGATGAGGCTACCAACAAGTTATTGATACAAGGTAACATAAATAAATGGATAAAAAAATCTCAACCTCAGGTTTAACTCTCAAAATAAATAGAATTAAATATGGCTTACATTCAGCCACATGAAACCATGTGACCAAATTAAGAGCATACATAGATTGTGTACTGGTAATCCATGATTTAGACTATGAAATATCAATATCAAGTAAGTAGTGCAACAAACCTAAGCTGGTCATGAAAAAAGTGTCATACATAGTATTTTATAGTTTTGTAATGTAGGATGAAGAACTCTTTGTGATCAATAGTTCATCAACATATAAAACTAAAATTAGGATTGAGTTATCCTATGAAAAAATAAAGACATAAATATATCATAATGTCTTTTAGTGAACCCACATATGAGTAAAAATGAATCCATCTTAGAAAACCATGCTTGAGTGCCCTAATTTAGTATGTATAAAGATTTTAAAATTCTACAAACTAATAAAAAATACTACATAAGATATTTTGTCTAGTTTATATATATTTTCTTCCCAAGGTCTATATGAAGAAATATGCTCTTCACCTCCATCTGATGAACATCCCAATTATGAGTTTTGATAATGGTGAGAGTGAGTCAAATATAGTTTGTATTCATAATTAATGCAAAGGTTTTTATGTTTTGAATATCAAGGACCTATTGAAAACCCTTTTTACCAATCATGATTTTATCTTATTCACTGATTCATCTAGTGAATTTTTTTTATAGACCCATCTACATCAAAATAAGTTTCCTTCCCTTTTGAATGAGATCAAAATCCTAAAGGTGGTTCCTATTCAAGGAGCTATGCTCCTTATGCATGGTTTTATCCCACTCATAAGTGACATAAGCCTATAAAATGACTATGTATAAGAGGTAGTGGCATTGAAGACATGTGGAATATCCTATAAATATGAGCATATCCACCTAGTATCTAATGGATCTCCAACCCAATTACAAGCACATTAGAGTTTTTAGTCTATCCCATAGGGGCCCTGAAGTCAGAGAGTCATGAAGAGATTCCTCAACCTATAAAAATTAACAAGGAGAAGAAATATTTGAATCCATATCTTTACTTTCATCAATTAAATTGGGATAAGAATATTCATCATTACAAATATAATCAGTGTGATCTAAATAATCAATATTATCATCAAATCCTAGTGAGTTGAAGGAGGAGGCATAGGTATGATGTATGGAATCTAAAGGACCCTCCTAAAAATTACCACTCCTCTTAATGATAAACTCATGTGTGGTATGATGTAGAAGCATGTATTGTTTAACACCAATTGGATACCCAAAAAAATGCAAGGCCTACTCTATGGATCCATTGCATTACATTTCTTCTTTGAAATGTGGGGTATAATTAAAAATCCAAGTACTATGAATTCATTAACTTTGGGGTTTATCACTCTAAAATTCAAAAGGAGTGATTACTTTTAAGGCTCAATGAAAAAAATAGTTCTATATACAACATGCATAGTTAATGGACTTCTCAAAGTATTAAAATGTAATATGTTTGGATTGTATTATAAATTTTTTCATTTACTTCAATAACCTCTTATTGCATTATATGAAACCATTCTATTGAGGACTGCATAAAACTATTCATTATAAATCAATCCCTTCGGAAGTGTAGAATCTACTAAAAATTATGGTTAACATACTCTCCATCAATGTATGTGTGCAAAAACCTAAATGTTTTCCCTAACTATTTCTCCACAATTTTATCAACTACAAATAACATGTTAAAATCTTTTCTCGCACAATATGGAAATGATCATTGAGACTGTACCATTTTCTACATTAGTCACAAATTATTAGATTAATAAAAATAATTATAATGCAAGAGAAAAAGTATTTTAAACTCTTATGTTCATGGAACAAAATTTACATAATTATATTCTTAATAACAAGATAAAATTTATCAAAAATGTGTACCTAATCAATTTTATCCTATTTAAGTTACATTTATCAAGTCACATTTATAAATGTGTAGTGTTACTTGGGTAATTTGACTTAAAAATCACATCTCTTAAATGATTAAGAGGATGAGTTATACAAAATAATCTATCAAAAGTTATATTATTTGATACATCACAAATTAATGAGTATTTATGTGAAGAATTTATTTCATCTGATATTGTTAATGGTACATGGACCATGTACTTTCATAGCTTGTAGTTCTCCACTTTTGTAAGACCAAGGATAGTCTTCATTACCCCTAAAGATCAGCCATTTCCATTTTCCTTTCTCTTAAGATTTTCATATGGAAAAAATATAGAGGAATATGAGGCTTTGATACTATGTTTATATACTGAATGTACATTAAATATATAATCCCTAAAAGAATATAGATATTCTAAGTTGGTTGATAATAAAGTTTAAGATATTTATCAAACTAGAGAAGAATATTTAATTTAATATAATAAAGGGTATAAATATTAAAAGTGTTCTTTGACATGTTTTCAATAGATAAAATACAACATAATGAAAATAAACACACTGATGTAATGGCCAATGCCGCTTTAATGATTCTTATCAATATAAATGATAAGCATCTAATTTTTGGCAATAATTAGCTAGTCACAACATAGTAAACTATTAATGGTATAATGATTTATACTACTTCTTATATCAAGATGATGTCATAAAAAATATTACATAAAATGATAAATTCAAATTAAAATATTAATCAATGCTCTATGTTCTTATCAAATGATCTTTATTTAAAATATCATTTGATTGGAAATTACTTTGATGTTTGAAATAAAAAAGAATCTGAAATAGACTAACTCAAGGTACATGATAATAATTTTGGATGTCATTTCAATAATAGATATGTGTCCTATAAATTATTATGACATGACATATATTATCTTACTATAGAACATGAATGTCATGAATATTAAAAATTATATAAATAATGCCAAAATCATATCCACCTCAATCATGCTCCATCATCTGAGATTCAACCCATTATTTATCCTTGGACATTTTACCTTTGCATATTCAATTAGATTATAAATATAAATATATAATCATCATATAGTTAGAGATTCTTTATTGTAGCCATGGAATATTTTACTAAATGGGTTGAAGCTATAAATTTATAGTATACTACTTGAGAGGATATCTACCACTTCTTAATGACAAATATTTTTCAAGGTTTGGACTAGCATTAACTATCATAAATATAATCGACCATCCTTCAAAATGAAGATAGTTAAACCATTCCATACTAAATTCAAGATTCATCACACTTTATCTACTCCATAAATTATCCACAAGATAATGGGAAAGTAGAGTCAAAAAATAAGACAATCTTTAAACTATTAAGAATAATTATTTCAAAACATGGCACATATTGGAATAATTATAATAATCAGATAATCTATGTACTCTAGGCATATCTCACAATCATGCATACAACAAAAATGCATGCATCATATTATCTTTTTTTTAGATGAAACACAATATTATCGATAGAGTTATAAATTCCATATTTATGGGTCTCTTTAAAAGACATAATAACAAACAATGAATATAGGTAAAAATGAATACATGAACAAGAAATGCTCAAAAATAATTGAATTCAATCTATTGATCATCTCATAGTATACCAATATCACATCAAAGGAGCATAAGTAATAACAAAATTAATCATTACATTCAAATTGGGGATTTAGTATAAAAACAAAATCATTACAACACTAATGTGGATTAAAAAAAGACAATTTGAAGACTAATTAGTTATGTTAATTACTAAAAAGGTAAGTACAAGATCTTATAGTCTGACTGAACTAAAAGAAAAACATCTAAAGAACCTTATTAAAATCATACACTTAAGATGATATTATACATACATGAATTTATTTGTAATATACAATAAATTAAAAAATTTAACATTAAGATAAAAAGTAAATATTTTAAAAATAATAAAACATTCAAAATATTCTCCAAAAGTCAAAAAACATGACCTAAGCATGACATAAAACCCATGAATCTCTTATAATACCTATAAGTCCCATAGAAATACAATATTTTGACACATTTATAAGTGCTAGCTACTCATTATGGGACTAATATTTGTTAGGTCAATAGTAGTACCTTTCCAATAAATGATGTGACTTATGTATTACACTTATTTTTTGAAGAATGTGCATTTAGACTATTTTGTATAAAGGTGTTTTTCCCTTCAAAATTTCAAAAATTGTCATAAATGCATCTTATGTTCCTCCTTAGATCGAGAATATATCAAAATATCAACAAGGACTATAAGCCAAAAATTCTATATGTACATGAGAAATATATTGTTCATGAGACTCATATGCACTACCAAGGCATTTATGAGTAAAAATGGTACTACAACAAAATTAAGGTGACTATATCAAGTGTGAAATGTTTTCATATATATGTCATGCTCATGGTATGATAACTACAAATTTATCTTAGAACATACTTAATCTCCTATCATTTGGTCGAATAAACCATTGATCATTCATAGGGGATATATTTTTTTAGTGGTCACTTTGTTCAATTAACTATAATAAATGCATAGTCTCATTGATCCATCATTTTTATTTGAAAATATGATAGATCCTCCCCATAGAAATGTGTTGGGTCTCACTAATCCACTATTAATAAACTTTTTTAGTTGCACTTCTAGCTCACAAAATTCATGGGTCATAATTTTATATGGAGCTTCTACAACAGGTTAGTTTCATGTAGTAACACTATAGATAAATCACATTTTATTTTAGGTGGAAATACTTATATCTCCTCAAGAAACACATCTATGTATTCCTACAATATTAAGAAGTCATACAAAGATGGTCTATTGACATTCTCTAAGATGTTAATGGCATACAATTGACATTCATTTCTCATTGATTATTTAAGAAGTATGATAAATATGGGTCTCCAAATCGTTTGGATTTCTCTAGTCTAATCATTATCATCCAAATGCTTCACATGATTCTCAAAACAAGTCATCATTATCTTATGGCTCTTTAACCAATCCATTCCAATTAATAAATAAAATGATCATAGAGTGTTGAAAATAAGGTATACTTTGGTGATTAAATTTCCCAAGCTTATGCTACTATTCCTTACCACATAGGTAATGGATTGCTTTGTACATGAGGCCATATCCATGTTTCCTAAGCTCTATAAGTTGATGCTTTCCAAGCCACAACTTCCAAAAATGAATGTTGATATAAAATATCTAGTGGAGCTTGGATAGATTAATGTAAAGACAATAATAGAAAAAATCTTAGATATAGTGGATCCAATGGTTGTGATCATCATTGCCAAAATTTATATAGAGATGTTAGGCTAGTGGAATATATGTATTTTTTATACATTGCAATGCATTATGTATCCCTCTACAAATGAAACATGTAATGGATCTTATATTGAATTATTCATTGGTGAGCACATTCTTTATCTCATGTTGTTTATGTTGTGATATAAGTTGTTGAACTTGTTATGATTCTCCATCCAGGGATCTATGGGCTTAAATTTTGGTTTATATTCCTTAATGTTCTTCTCTCTAGATATGATGTCATTCACACTACCGATATTACTATTACACTTTATGGCATTGAAAACTAACATGAAGATAGGGATAAAGTCCCTTCTTCTTGGTATCCATTTGAGCCTTATTTGGCTCTTAAAACTTGATTTTTGTGACTTCTTCCTCTATTCGTCAGGTTTTCCCCATTATTTACACTAATTTAATGGGTTCAAAATAATGGTGACTTAAATCCCCTTAAAATATATTTTAACTTCTATTCGATCACCTTGGATTTATCCCACATACATAAAAATTCTTAAGAAAAGTGCATCGTATTCTTCTGTAATGTTGTCATTTTGCTAGAGAATGAGGAATTCATTGATTTTATCATTGAAATATGTGTCTACCAAATAGTAAAATGGGAAAGATTCCTCAAACCTCTTCCAAATGGTAGTGGACATGTCCAAGTTCCTTAATTTTCTTGTTATTCTAATAGTTGGAAAATAGCCAGTATATCTTTAAATGTGTTGGAAACATCTCTCAGTATGTTACCTACTAGCTAAAATTCTGACTCGCTATAAATGATTCATCCATTGAACTTTTAGGACTAACTTTCTTTAGTTCACTAGTGATTCCATCGATGATTTTATTTGTGTCACTACTGCCATAGGAACCCTTAGTGGGCATTCTTCCATGAACAAGATAGTGAGCTCTCTTTTGGTTTATATTATATTCATACCCTCACTCATAGAATGGTTCACGATTTTCTCCCTTTCTTTTATTTTTATATGGAGGTGTCTTATCCCTGAGGTCTCTCAATATTGTAAGAATTTCAAAATAAATAGGGTTCATTAGTAAAACCTTATATCTTTCTTCATAAAATTCCCCTAAAAAAAAATTTGACTTAGGTTTATTTCCTTTACCACATACACTCTGATTATGGTTCACCTTTAAGAGAGAATTCAATTACATAATTGTGCAAGGGAAGTTCTCCTTATAATAAATTTACAATTTAACTACTAACATAAATTAACAAATATTGGTCTCTTTCCAAAGGCTAAAAGTGTTGAACTATGCTCAAACACCAATACGTAACACCCTTTTGTGTTACTCCAAAAATATATATATATATATATATATATATATATATATATATATATATATATATATATATAAAACATGATGACAACATATTAGAGTTATGTATGTTCACGGACTAACTTGTCTTTAAAAACTATCAAGCAAAAACAAACATATTAATACTATTAAATTAATATAGGTAGAATAGATATATTACGACCACACTAACATGCACTGGATTACAATCTTAAACCTAAGGATAAGTTCTTTAGATAAGAATTCTTCTTGGATGCTCCAAGACTTAAATAGATCTTGTTGCTAGAATGATAATATCTAAAACAATTGATAATATCTAAAACCATTAAAAAAATAAAAATAAAAAATCTATAATTCATTTTTCATACCGCTTGGAATGAAAAACACATTGTTAGATTGGGCCTTTGGCTATAAATGAATTAATTTCTATTATTAATTTAAGTTCCTAAAGATATATACAATTACCCATGTTGTCATCAATTAAAATCAAGTCCTAATATTTTGCTCAATTGTCAATTATCGCTTGATAAAAATATTAATCTTTACCATGGAGGATGCGTTACCAATAGAATCTTACTTAATTCATTATGAGGTTTTAGTTATAAAGCACTTGCCCTCGACTGTCATAGATTCGAATGGGGAAACTAAGTTGGAAACTAGTCGGCGTTGCCTCTTATCACGTTTCCACATAGTCGCAGTTCTCGGGCTTGCTCGCAGGCTATACACTTGCACGCAGTCATTCGCAACACTTTGTGTCACTTTTGCATCGCATAAGAACTTGTCGAAGATCTGACATGGATTTTAGTCCACATGGAAATAGTTCTCGTTGTCGCAGTGGTCAAGCTAATACTGTGATTTATCCAAGTTACGTTGCATGATGTTCTTTTCAAGCTGTCAGATTTTTTGAGGCCATGTGTTAAATTTCCGTGAACTCGCAGCGGCTCACTAGTTTGAAAAAGAATTTTACTTTGTAAGGTTGCGAATCAATCCCATTTGATCATGTGTCATAATTTTGATCACGGTACTAATGAAAACAAATGGGGTTTTGACTCGTAAGGTATTGTGAAGCAATTGCGGCTTGTCGTGTTGTGTCATCTCATTTATTACATGCATTGTCAGTTGTGAATTCACTGCGTGAAGTCCAAAGATCGTGAGGATACGAGTCAAGTAAAATGATAAATGTGTCCATCTTGAGAGTAGTTCAAAGGAGTGCAAATTTTAAATCCTGCGGTCCAAGCCATTTGAATAAGAAAAATTCACCAACTTTTAAAGAAACAGCAGTGTATAAAATACTAAGCTAAATCCTTAAAACGTCCTCCCTTCCACACAAATAAATGTGATCTAACAAGGTTGTTCCACTAAACGGCCTTCAATGGAAGTTTAAATGGGATTGATACAGACTACCAATTTCAAATAGTTTTTAAGATGCCAGGAGGACATTGATTAATTTTTAAAAGTTAATAAATATACAACACTTTAATTATACATTGTCAATAAAACATGAATTATTTATTTTAGATATTCTTATTTTTTTATCAATTTGAAATCGGAATAAGTTTTTGATGATTTATATGAAATCTCGATTAATTATACATGGTCAATAAAACAGGGATTATTTATTTTAGATATTTTTATATTTTTATCAATTTGAAATCAGAATAAGTTTTTGATGACTTATATGAAATTTTGATTAATAAGTTGAGTGTTTGTTAGATAAGAAAGATCCTCCACACCTATATACATAACATGGTTTAGGCTAACGTAGTCTTGGTGAGGCAACAACAAACAACTATTAATATACTTCCCTATAATCCATGATTTTGTAATTTGAAATACAATGATTTAAGCATATGTCTAGGTAGAATGATTAACATAGATTATTTGGACTTTAAAATGAATGATTCTCTTATTTATAAACAAAAGATATTGTGATGCACTAACATCTAACAACATATTTACTAGATATAAGTAATGATAACATTACTTATTTTATATATCATTTTGGTCAAATGATTGTCTAAGTCTCATTTCTCATTTACATTTAAAATATATGTATTAACTTAATAGCATAACATAACATTATTACTTTTAGCTTAATATCTTTCAACTGAAATGAAAATAAAAAATAATTTGACATCTTTCCTTAATGTTTTAAAAAATAGAAGTTAAAGTAAGAATACATGCATCATAATAATAAATTTACCTACTTATTAATGATATTTCCAATCCACAAATAAATACGGAATGAGTAAATGATTTGATGCCATATTTTATTGGGTGACTATCACAATGAGTACATATTATCCATAAGATAACTTTTACTTATTGAATAATAATTAAAACAATATATCAATTATTTACATTAAAACCCACTACTTTTATCTCCAACATTTTATTCCCATTTAGCACCAAGTCATCTTTTCTCTTCATGTATAAAGACGATTTACTAAACTAGTGATCAAAAAGAATATTATTGTATGGAATCAATAGTTATAAATAACTATCCAATACTAATGGACACAAAATGGATTTCAACCCAAATAAATAATATAAATATGTAAAAGAAGTAAATTTAAAAAAAAAATACATTCAAGATTAATATATATAATGGTGAAAAAAATTATAACAAGTACAGAATCCCAAAAAATCACAACAACATAATATCTAATGATTTTAAGGCATGTATTATATGCATAATAATGAATTGAATTATGTATAATGGATAAATTTTATATTCTAAGAGCAAATGTCCCTTAAACCACCAATCTGAGATTTAACCACTTCTTCCATACATTAGTGAAGCCTTCTATATTACATAAGTAATAATATTATTGAGTCCAATTAAAACTATCATCCAAAGATATTTATTCTTATACTTCTTCAACCCTCTCAGAAAAATCATAGAGAATGGAAAATAAAAACAAAAAAAATAATCAAATTAATTGAAATAAAACTATATCATTATATTTCTAAAAATATAAAAATCCACAAAAGAGATTACCAACCATCAAATAAAATTTAAAAAAAAAAAAATGAAATTGATTCTTATCCAAATACAAGGTAAATAAAATAAAATGCAAACATCTATAATATAAAAGAAATCACAAATTTTTACGTAGCCAAATTATTAAACAAATAAAAAGGAAAGTTCAATTTTTTTAATGTTAACTTATACACAACACTATATTGTTACGTATTATTTTCCCCCTATCCAATAAATTTTCCCCCCATTTTTCTTAATTGAATTTTTGTGTCCCTTTTCTAAATAGATGTCTTTATTTATATAACCCGTGAAAATATTATTAATTTATGCTTTCTCTTCGATCTTCCCAAATATAATAATTCATTTGCATTTTTTCATCATGATTTTACTTCTGTCGGCTATCATAGAGATCTAATTCTGCTAGTCATAGTTTAAGGAAAAGAATAAGAATTAATATTATTCACTTCTTCACCTACATGTGGATTATGGTTAATCTTTCTACTATTCTCATTTATTTTTCAGACCGTTAGTTTTGGCTTCTCATTTACTTATTATGATGGAGGTCTCCTCTATTTTCGTTTTGCTTTTAATGTATTCATCGTCTCGATTTTACAAAATTTATATATCATTCAATTTGTTTTATTTCCTTCTCTATTATTTATTTTATGAGACTGTGAGCTTATACAAGCAATCCATGTCAAAGAACAATATATTGACTAGCTTTCAATTGAAAATTAGTAATTGTACAAGAGAGAAAAGTGTCTTGTCCCATTGGATGAAAATCTAAAATATTAGAGAATAAGTGAAATGTTTCGACCATATCCTTTCTCTATAATAATGTTTTGTTAAATGAAAAAGAAATAGAGAGAGGATGATTTTTTACATTCATTAAAATTATTGTACTCGGAAAGAAACATATCAGGAAGTGCAATATTTAATAACTTAAAGGTTAAAAATATATATAATGATATATAATGGTAAAAATACCTGAAGAAACTTCGTTTTATAAGATAAGGGTTAACCACTGGTTGTGCGATGAGGGAGCATAGAGTCTCTTTTGCTATGATAACATCCTCTTATGGAAACGAATGGTTGCGTCAAAGCGTGCTATTATTTTAGAACTCGATAAGTATTTTTTCAGGCTTATTCCTAGGAAAATATCTGTGGTTGCGTCAATAAGGTGGAGTTTTAGATCTACTTAGATTTGCTTTAAGATTGGTTTAGACTTATCTATTGACGATTGGTCCTATTGGGGGCCTTCGGGTGTTAGCGACTCTGATTCTAGGGATTGATTGTTAGAAACTGAAGTCAATTGAAAATTCAACTGGAGTTAATTTCTCCAAAACTCTCAGTTCCACTTTCTTCTCATGCATGCAGTAGCAGTTAACATTCAGTTAGTTAAACAGCAGTTAGAGAAGCTATTAGAAAGTTAGTTTGCATGTAAAGACTAAAATTAGTCTTCAATTTGCTTTTCTAGTTATTGTTTGTTTTCAAATCTATTTAAGAAACTCATGGGTGCAGTATTGTAATAGAGCAAGATAAGCAAAATCAAGAAGATCTGCAAGATTTAAGAAGATTAATAAAAATCTTGTTCCATGATTACTGTAGCAATCTGTGTGTTCTATTTTCTGTTCTTAGATGTTTTTATTTTCTAACAAATGGTATTAGAGTCTGGTTAGGAGAAGCGCAGTCAGGTTAAGGAGAAGCAGCAGCAGTAGCTACAGGGCATTCAAGTGAGAGCCAGTTGTGTCAAAAGGAGAATAAAGTAGCTGGGCCGTTAAAAGAAGAGCACCCAGGTGGAGTTTGTAGCCGTTTTATGAATACCGTAGCATTCTAGGAAGTGTGGTTGGAACGTGGAAGAAGACAGCGGCATTTTGCTTGACGAGTGTCTTGGAGAGGAAAGATTGCCATGCTTTCCAAGTTTCAATCCACGTCACACTAAAGTGGGCAGCGGTGGATTTCAACGTCGGCGGTGATGAATTTTGTGGATATCACAAATAAATGTGTGAATTATAGATTGAAAATGTTTGTTTAATTATGATTAAATGTGGTGCTTCTAAAACGTGACAATGGAAGACTTTTTTTTGAAACAAAGAAAGTGAATGATCGATTGTGGGCAGAAATCTCTGATACACCCACTCGCCCTGCAGCTCCACGATTTCATTCTCGTGGGAGGACTGGGCTGGCATACCCAAGCACAAACTGGATGCGTGCAATGGCCGCAAGCTGGAGGTGGAGGTGGAGCTTCTGCTGCCGCCGTCGTTCGATCAGCAACATTGCTCCGCCTGCTATTTCGGGCCCTGTTGGACAAGGCCAAAAAAAAAGGAGAAAAGAAGGAGTCACCCTGCACAGCAGGTCCATGCATGGAGTGCAGGCGGTTTACAAGAAAGACTCCAAAGCGTATGAAAGGAGGAGCCCCAACTGGTGTTGAAAAGAGCTAAGTAGCTGGAAGAAGATTGCCAAAGGTAGTGGTGAAGAAAAAGAGGAGTGTGGACAGATTGCTATGAAGAAAGTGCTTAGATGCTTCCAAGATGAATGCCGAAGCATCCCATTTTATATTTCTATTTTTATTTTCTATTTTTATATACTCTATTTTTTTCTGACAAATCTCTTCAGATTATAGCATTGATGTCCGCAGTGATGTGTTTGAAAAGATGAGATTTGCAAAGCTTGTGTTACACAACGAATGAAGTTGTGAAAGTGTGTGTATTGAACAACGAGTGAAGCTGTCAAAGTGTCTGAAGATCAAGAGTGAAGCTATGAAAGTGTGTGTGTTGAATAGCGACTGAAGCTGTCAAAGTGTCTAAAGATCAGGGTAATCGTTGGCAAATCTAGACCAACATGGAAAGAACCAAGCAAAGTCTTGGGAGGAAACTTGAACAATTAAGCGTCAAGTGAAAGAAAGGTAAGCAAGTAAGAAGCTTGCAGTATTAGACATAAGCATGTCCATTGATAGCCTTTTGATAGGCTACTCCTCAGTCTTAAATGCTGAGTGAACACTCATTGAGCAATTGTATTTGTTTTGTATGAAGATGTTTAGTTATGTTGTAGCATTGCATCTGTTTATGCTAGCAATTCAAAATAAAAGGTGGTGTATTCCACATATAAGGCGATGTATTTTGCAAGGTGGTGTATTCCACATATAAGGCGATGTATTTTGCAAGGCGGTGTATTCTACATGAGAGGCAGTGTATTCTGTAAAACAAAAGCATCCTAGCTAAAGTTGGTAGACAGAATGAGCGAACAGATGTATGCCATCAATGGGAGCTACTAGCAATGTAGCTGTAGCAAGAATGGTAAATAATTTAGGCATTGTAAATGCTAAAGTAGTTTGTGGTAGAAATTAAGGGGGAGTGTTAGAAATTGAAGTCAACTACAGTTAATTTCTCGAAAACTACCAGTTTCACTTCCTTCTCATGCATGCAATAGCAGTTAACATTCAGTTAGTTAAACAGTAGTTAGAGAAGCTATTAGAGAGTTAGTTTGCATGTAAAGACTAAAATTAGTCTTTAGTTTGTTTTTCTAATTATTGTTTGTTTTCAAATCTATTTAAGAAACTCATGGCTGCATTATTGTAATTGAGCAAGATAAGCAAGATCAAGAAGATCTGCAAGATTCAAGAATATTAATAAAAATCTTGTTCCATGATTGCTGTAGAAATTTGTGTGTTCTATTTTTTGTTCTTATATGTTTTTATTTTCTAACATTGATTTCTCTGTTGAAAAGCTTGGGATTTCCTGTGCTGCTATGTCTTGGTACAAGAGGGGTGCAAACTCGTTTATGACTGAAGTCTTTAGCTATCTATTCCATGGCATATCTGACTGGGTTAATGTATTTTCCTCATATGGATGGAGGATTTGGAACTCACATGGAGCACTTCTTTTTTCACCATTAATCCGATGTCGTTGTGATAATATATGAGACATTGGTTTTGCCAGGTTTGAGATGCACTGTGGATGTTGGTTGTAGTATCTTCGTTTCAAACTCGACATCTACCATATGTATGATTAAAAGTAGGACGACGTATGTTCTTGACAAGATGAATCTAAGCCTTGCACCATATTTTGTAATCTTGAATTTAACTATTGGGCTCTTATTATCCCCATCTTTGACTTTTGTGGCAGATTGACTAGTTCTTTTTAAATCCATGTGTTTTGCCTGTTCCTTTCTCTATTTGGAATGTTGTACCTTTCATTGAAGTGGTTAGGGTCTCTTGTTAGTGTCTCTAGGATCCTTATAGGGATTTTGTTGGGTTTTTGGTTTTGTTGTATCTCTATTAAGGGTTATTTTGCTTCCTTGCTGGAATTTTTGTCTTAGGGTAGTTATTTGTGGTTGGTCATTTTTAGACTGAGGCTCTCTTTAGGGTTATGTTTTTTTCAAGTTTGGGTTTTTTTTGGTAATTTTGAAGGCTTTTTTTGAGATTTGGATTTTTGATTATTTTATTTAAGTTGACTTTTGATCCAGTCAAATTGGTCTGTTGGTCTTTTGCAACATTGTGTTTGTCATTCCGGTTATGTTTAAGACCTTGATCTCCACTTTTTTTGTTTAGGCTAGCTCCCACACTACTTAATTTTGGTTTTATGGAGACCTAAACCTCCCCTCATGCCAAGGCTATTTTTAGATCCATTTAAATTATGGATTCATAGTTTTTTTCATCGTTGTTAGCTCTGGATCCTGATGGTTCTTTTGAGACCTTTTCTGGAGACCTGGATCTTCATTTATGTCTAGACTAGGTCTTGATCCATCTAAAACTAGGTTATTGGTCCCCTGGGGAGTCTATAACTTTTTTATGAGACATCGATCTCTGGCTGTTTTTGCCTTGGCTAGTTTTTTATCTAATTAAATCCATTTGGTTGTTGCACCAATCAAATGTAGTAGATTTTGAGTCCTAGGCCTCTACATTTTCTATCCAAGATGGCTCCCCTAATAATTTCTTATGGGATTATTTCTATGTTCTTCTTGGGCTTCATTTTAGGACCTTGTGGTCTTTTTTCATTCTTTTATTTTTGGGTCATTCTAGGGTTCTATCTCTACATTCATGGTGAACTAATTCTATTTTAGTTTTAGACTACTAGGGGAAGACTTAGACCTCCCATTGTGCCCAAGGCGGGTACCCACAATATCTATTAAAGGTGGGTTTAATGTAATCTAAAAAATAAACAAGAAAAAAGAAAAATAAAAAATTAAATTGACATAAAATGTACTATCCTTCTTGGAAAAAGACTTTGCTTGACATTTGAAAAGAAAACCTTTAACTCTTGTTCATCATCTTTTATTATATAATAAATCCATCAGACATATTTGACTCATATTTTTTTGTATTCCTTATAAGTACCTGCTGAAGGTACTACTATTTTTTCCTTCAAAAATTAATTTCGGATAACCATTGTTGACCACCAATGACAAAATATTTGGTGCTAATAATTCAAACTATTTTATATTTTAATGGGAAGCTTATGTTATTTTATTATTTCTCCATATTTTTCATTAATGAGTGACTAAATGCTTAATCAGAGGCCAATAAGAAAATAATTATTTGGGTAAAAAATAATTATCCATCTTAGTCATAGTTGGGTGATCTAGTGCATGTATGGGACTCCTAAAAAATCCCATGTGTGTCCTTCTAACAGCATCATAGTGACTGAATCGAGAGAAAGGTCAATAACTTATCTTTTATTGAGGCAAGAATCATTTTGATATATTACTAGCCCTTTCAAATTTATGACATCTTTTGGCATAGTAGGATGTTCATGGTTTTCTTGTTGGCAAATTGGAGAGTGAAATAAAAAATTACACACAAAAAAATAGACTATATTATTTTCATATATTTACAAGAACAAAAAAAGGCTATTATATAGCCATGGAGGTAGCACAACAACCTCCTAAAAAATAGGAACTAATAACCTATAAGAGTCGTAGGTAACAAAAAATATTATGAGAATATATTTCCCAATAAAAATAAACAAACTAACATGGTAATTAATAATGTTACTAATATATAATCCTAACATTCACCCCCTTAGCATTATTAATTCCTAGAAACCCCTTAATTCAAACATGATAATTTTTTTCTACACTCTCTGTGTAGCCTACTCACTTTTTGAGATGGCATGTCATCTTTATGGCTTCATAGTCTTGGTGAGACCTTAGTTCTTCCTTACAGTATAACCACAAACTTAGAAGTGATAGGAGTACATCTCTATGCTTAATACCTTCGGTGGTTTCTTAGATTACTACAAACCCATATAGTTTTATACTATAGGTTAACCATAAACCTAGAGGTTATAGGAGGTCTCAACCACTTAATTGGTTTCTCAAATTTCCACAAACCCTTTTCTAAGAACCAAGCACTACTTTAGTGATTTTTCTCCCAAAAATGTTCTTCATCAGGAGGTACCAAACTACAAAATAATGCTCAATATTTTATTGATAAACACAAAATGTAGAAAAAAAAAAAATGAGGACTAAATCCTAATCACCTTTCGTAGCCTTTATACTTGATTATTGCCACTAAATCTTGCACATCATAGATATTCACCATTACCACTGCTGATCATTCTCGACATAGTCGATCTAGTGTAGAACACACCACACTAAAAAAGAAAAAAAAATACATCACACCACTAAAAACTATCACCATAGCAATGATGTGACCCCATCTTAGGTGACTCATGAGAGAATGCAAATTATCCTCCAACCTCTATGTATTCTCTAGCATCTAGTATCTTTGCTGCTTGCTTAAGTAATGTCTTGATGATGCTCAAATGTTACTACAATTACTAGGATGTTAGGGTTGCCTGAATATATATATATATATATATATATATATATATATATATATATATATATATATATACACACACACACACACACCAAGAAAAACCTTGACTCTATACTCAATATATTTTACTGATGCAAAAATAACTTTCAATTTTTTTAACAAAATCCAACACATTTTTATTTTCTCATACTATTGAAAAAATTTACTATATAACTTTAAAAATAATTATGACCTTAATAAAAAAACCTATGACTAAACCTAAATGACAATATATATATATATATATATATATATATATATATATATATATATATATATACACACACACACACACACACACACACACACACACACACACATGTATGTATGTATGTATGTATGTTTACACATACATACATGTGTGTGTGTGTGTCTGTGTGTGTGTCTGTGTGTGTGTGTCTGTGTGTCTGTGTGTGTGTGTGTGTGTGTGTGTGTATATACATATATATGTGTATACACGTACATATGTATACATATGTATATATATGTGTGTGTGTGTATACATGTGTGTGTGTGTGTGTGTGTGTGTGTGTGTGTGTGTGTGTGTGTATACACACACACACACACACACACACACACACACACACACACACACACACACACACATATACCCAAGAAATTTTTTGACTCTAGAGTAATTATATTTTACTGATGCAAAAATAACTTTTAATTTTTTAACAAAATCCAACACATTTTTATTTTGTCATACTATTGACAAAATTGACTATATAACTTTAAAAATAATTATGACCTTAATAAAAAGCTATGACTAAACCTAAACGACACTAATGATACATTAAAAATATAATATAGTTTTCACATATATTGACTATAAAAAGATAATAACTATATTGATGACTCTCTTAGTATTACAAAAATACCAATGAATGACATATACATATAAACACTTGTAAATCCACTTATCAAGTTGAATATTTATAAAGTTGACTCTAAAAACACATGTACCATTACCAATATATTAAAAACTATAATATACACATGTATTAAAGTTGACTCTATTGAATAAATTAACAATACTAATATATACATGTACCAAAATAAATATGAAATATATGAAGACTCTAAAAAAGTTACCCTAAATATAGTGACTTTGCATGAAGAAGTTGAAGCAACATGTCGACATAGGAATCAGTATGATTAGTTAGATTAGACCATAGACATGGAGAATGATTTAGAGTGATGCAGAAAAAATAGGCCAACCTTCTTGAGGCGATAAATTTTGACCTGTAACTCCGTTTGAGCTCTTTGACATACAAAAATGACTGTTTCAAAAAGTTTGATTTTTCTCTAAGTTGCTCTATCTATTTATATTTGATTTTAATATTTTTTGAAGGCTAAACATGATCATCGGAGGATTTGAAACTAACATTAAATGACTTTTTTAAAATTTTCTTTTTTTAGAAATTGTATATTTTTATAACTGGACATCAACTTCTGTTGAATTTCATCTCATAGGCTAATTTTAGTATTTAGGTTATTTGATAAATATCTTAGATACACATATGATTCGATGCAAAACTTTCTATAAATAGAAATTACTAAAAATAGATGTTTTTTTAAATTTTTTTTTTTTTTTAATATTTACATGTCAACTCTAATTTTTGAGTTGACGCTTATTTAAGCATGGTTTGGAATTATAATTATTTCAAGAATTTAGTAGGAATCAATACAAGTTATTGTTTATAATCTTGGCATATTGGTAATTTTATTTGTCTTGTTAGTTTTCAAGTTCATTATCTGGTATCAAAGCACATTTGAATCTTGAAGGAGTAAAGAATGGTGAGAGGATGATGACGTGTTGCATAGATAAATTAAACTATACAATAGTTGTAAAGATAAGTTTAATAATTAACAGAGGTTATCACTAATCACCAAAGAAGATAAGAAAGTGATGATGAAGGCATAGATCATGATGAAGAAGTTTATGAAGAAGAAGAACAACAAGAGTAGCCACCATTGATGGAAGAGATGATGGTTTGGGATTTAGAAGGAAGGAATGAAGGAATCAAGGTTGATGTTCTAAATTATGGAGATAGTTTAAATCTAGAGGAGTTGATAGATTAGATTTATAGCATGGAGAAGTTATTCTAATGGAAGACTATGAGAGAAAACAAGAAGGTAAAGTCTGCATGCATGAAATGCAAAGGTCATGCAATGATTTGGTGTGATAACCTACAAAAAGAGAGATAGAAAAAAGGTAAAGAGAACATTAATTCATGGAAAATGATAGAGAAGAAGATGAGTGAGAAATTTCTCCCTGTGGATTATGCATAAACCCTATATAGAAGATTTCAAAATTTGAGGTAGAAAAATCATAGTATATAAGAGTATACAGATGAATTTTATAAGCTTTTCATATGAGTGGATCATGATGAAATAGAAGAGCAGATGGATACAAGGTATGTAAAGGGTATGAAATTTTCTATTTAAAATGAATCAAGCATGCATAGAATACTTTACATGGATGAGGCTTATCAATTAGACTTAAAGGCAGAAGAAAAACAAAATAGATAGAATTTTAGGACATCTATTGGTCCAAAAAGAGGTAGATCCCTTCCAAATAGGGGAACGAGGTGGGTCTAATAAAAATAGAGGTGATCATCATGTGGTCCAAAAAGACAAGATGATAATAGGTAAGTGTTTTAATAACAATACAAAGGATGAAGATTTCAGAGAGGATGATGTTATGGTGGTGCTAGAGGATGGTTTTCAAATCAACGTAGATTTTATGTCTATTATAGATCTGAAAAAGAATGGCACAAAGCAAATGAGTATCCAAACTATAAAGATCAAGAAAGGAGTCAAGAAGATCACCCAAGAGTAAATTTAGTTGAGGCTAAAATAAAGAAAAAAATACTGAAGTTGTACCAATAGATGTTGGAGATAATCTCATGATGAGAAGAAACATGATCACTCCAAAGAAAGATCAAGTCCAGAATAAAGAAGGTGGTGATACATAGATCTAATTGAATATTTTTTGAATAAGATGTACTTCAGGTGAAAATGTATGCAAAGTAATTATAGATGGTGGTAGTTGTGAAAATATGGAATCTAAAGAAATGATAGAGAAACTAAATTTGCAATGTGAAAAACATTGTAATCCTTATCATATTTCATGGTTTAAGAAAGGGAATGAATTTATAGTAGATAAAAGGTGTTTCATCAAGTTTTCTATAGGAAAAAT
The DNA here is from genome assembly GCA_037957365.1 of Torreya grandis. Classification (NCBI taxonomy): domain Eukaryota; kingdom Viridiplantae; phylum Streptophyta; class Pinopsida; order Cupressales; family Taxaceae; genus Torreya; species Torreya grandis. The sequence continues at coordinate 4,501,312 of JARHVA010000422.1, read as the reverse complement.
TTATAATGATGAAATATGGTGTGATGTTATTCTGATCGATGCATGTCATGTGTTATTGGGAAGACCATGGCAATTTGATATGAAATTAATTCTTGATGGAGTAAATAACACATACACTTTTTAGAAAGGTGGTTTAAAGTTAGTTTTGTTACCACTTAAAGAGGAAGAGAAAATAGAAATCATGCTCTCTACTAAAGAATTTATTTAAGATATGAAGCTTGTAGGTTGATGTTATGCATTAGTAGTAATGAATGAAGAAATAGAAAGAATGTTAATACCAATAGAAGCAACAAGAGTGTTGAAAAAATATACTAATGTTATGCCTAACAAGTTATCATATGGTTTACCACTGAAGAGAGATATATAAATTCACTTTGATTTGATTCCAAGATCAACTCTACCCAATCAAGTAGCTTATAGGATGAGTCTAATAGAACATGTAGAATTAAATAAATAAGTTACTAAATTTTTAAGGAAGAAGGTGATAAAGGAAAGTATGATTCCATGTGCAACACCAGTGTTACTAACTCTAAATAAAGATGGAGGATGGAGAATGTGTGTGGATAGTAGAGAAAATAATAAAATTAAAATAATGTATAAGTTTTTTATACCTCATTTAGATGATATGCTAGATGTGCTTGTAGGAGTAAAATATTTTACCCAGATTGATTTAAAGAGTGGTTATTATCATATTTGAATTTGTGAAGGAGATGAGTGGAAAACTACATTCAAAACTAAGGATAGCTTATATGAGTTGATGGTGTTGCCATTCAGATTATCTAATACACCTAGGACATTTATGAGAGTGATGAATATAGTGCTATGAGAATATATTAATGATTTTGTGGTTATTTTTTTTAGTGATATTTTGATATTTAGTAAGACTAAAGAAGACAACAACATTTGAGAATGGTAATAGATTTGTTAAGAAATAAAAAGTTGTATGTAAATTTTAATAAGTACAGGTTTATGCAGAACAATTTGATATTGTGAAAATGGATGAAGAAAAGATAAAAGAAATTATTGAGTGGCCTATTTAAAAAAGAATTACAGAGTTAATAAGTTTCTATGGTTTAGAAAATTTTTATAGAATATTTATTAAAAGTTTTAGTAGTATTGTGACACCAATAACAGATTGCATGAGAGGGAAGGAATTTGCATGGACTCGAGTAGCCACAAAAAGTTTTAAAATTTTGAAGAATAAGATTACAAAAAGACCAATTTTACCATTATTACATTTTAAAAAAGTATTTGAGGTTGATTATGATGCTTCATTTTTGGGAATTGGTGTTGTGTTGAGTCAAGAAAGAAAGCTAATAGCATATTTAAGTGAGAAATTGAATGAGGTAAGAAAAAAGAATTCCACTTATCATGTTGAAATTTATGCAATTGTACAAAAATTAGGAAAATAGAAGCATTGCCTGGTGTCTAAGGATTTTATACTATATTCAAATCATAAAGCTTAAAATTATGTGAATACACAAAAGAAGTTGAATAGTAGGCATGAAAAGTGGGTTTCTTTCTTGCAGGGTTATACTTTTATGTTGAAGCATAAATTAAGAAAATAGAATTAGGTAGCTAATTCATTGAGGATGATGGTAGAATTATTAACTACTATGGTGAGTGAAGTAGTTAGATTTGATGCTATCAAATAATTATATGATATTAATCCATATTTTAGCAAGGTATTTGAGTAGTGACAGAATCTATTAAAAAGTGGGAGAAATGCGATTCATGATGAGTATTTTATACAAGAAGGTTATCTCTTCAAAGGTAAACAATTATGTAATCTAGTTAGGTCTCTACGAGACAACAAAATAAGAAAATTATATAGTGGTGGTTTTGTTAGACATTTTGGTAAGATGAAGACAATAGCTTTGGTGGAGGTAATGTATTTTTGGCCAAAGAGGAAGAGAGATGTGACAAAGTATGTTTCAAGGTGTAGAATATGTCAGGTGGATAAAGGACATGCACAAAATATTAAACTATACATGTTATTATCAGTTCTAAGAGGACCATGGATAGATTTGAGTATGGAGTTTGTGTTAGGATTACAAAACACACAAAGAGGGAATGATTCAGTTTTTGTTATTGTTGATAGATTTTCTAAAAGGGTCTATTTCAATGCATTTATAAAAACCAATTATGTCGCTAGAGTTGCATAATTTTTTTAAGGATATTGTGAGATTGTATGGTATTCCAAAAACTATTATTTCAAATAGGGACACAAAAATTTTAAGTCATTTTTGAATGAATTTGTGGAAGAAGATGGGTACAAAGCTAAAATTTAGTAATGCATATCACCCAAAGACAGACGGATAAATAAAAGTTGTGAATAGGAGCTTGCAAAATTTATTGAGATGCATAGTGGGAGAGAAGCCCAAGCAATGGGACTTGGCTTTAACATAAGCTAAGTTTACATATAATAATATAGTAAATAGATCAACAAAAAAATCACCATTTCATATTTTTAATGGAATAAATCCTTTAGGTATTTTAGATTTGGTATAATTGCCAATTGTAGATAAAATTAGTGATGATGCATAAACATTTACACAACATATGCAACCTTTTCAAGGAGTAAGAAGAAAGTTTTGAGAAAGTAATGAGAAATATAAAGTAGTAGTATATGTCAAGACAAGATCCAAATTATTTGAAAGATATTTGGTAGTGGTTTACTTAAGGAAAGATAGATTTTTAAAAGGCACATACAATAAGTTGAAGTACAAGAAAATTAGGCCATGTAGAATTGTGATGAAAATCAATGATAATGTATATGAGGTGAGTTTACCAAAGAATTTTGATATATCTGATGTATTTAATGTTTCAAATTTATATGAATTATATAGAGAATATGGTGAAGATGATTAAGATGATAAAGTAAATTGGGAGTAGCAAGTTCCAAATAATAAAGAAAAAATAGTGTAGATTTTATATATGAAGATGGGGAACACAAGGCAAGGGAATTATAAAAGGTCTTTGGTGTAATGGGAAGGATTGTTGTAAGAAGATAATACTTGGATTATAGAATGAGAGTTTAAGATAATTTAAAAGAAAAAATGGTAGTAGTATAAGCAGGCCAACTCGTAGGAGCTGAGCTATTTTCAACTAGAGGAGAATGATGCAGAAAAAATAGGCCAATCTTTTAGAGGCCATAATTTTTGACCCTTAACTCTGTTTGAGCTCTCTCATATACCAAAATGACCATATCAAAAATTTATATTCTACCCTATGTGGATTCATCCCCTTAGATTTGTTTTTGATATTTTTTTAGGCCAAACATGATAATTTGATGGTCCAAAATTAACATTTAATGACTTTTTGAGGAATTTTCTATTTTTAGAACCAGATGTCAACATTAGATGAATTTCATCCCATAAACTAATTTTAAAATTTAAGTAAGTTTTGGAAATTTTTAGATCCATTTGCACTTGCATGTAAAACTTACTATAAATAGCAATTTCTAAAAATAGGTTATTTAATTAATTTTAGATTTTTCAAATTTTTGCATGTCAACTCTAATTTTTGAGCTAAGGATTATTTAAGCATGGTTTGGGTTTTTAATTATTTAAGGATTTCAATACGAATCAATACAAGTTATTATTTAGAATCTTGGCCTATTGCTAATTTTATTTATCTGGTTAGTTTCCAAGTTCATTATAGAGTCAAGTCCAATGACTGGGATGACATATCAATAGCACCATACTATTTATAGTTATATTTAATGATATAATACACATATGTATTAGTGTGAATGAAACATCACTCCAATAGACATATAGATCAACATTTAAAAACTAGATCAATATATTCAATTGACCACAAACTATTGTAATGAGGAGAATTTTATTTTATCATGATGGTGGCTTTCTTGCTGATTATAGTAGTACTTAATATAAAAATAGCAAGTGCAACTCGGGCTGGTAGTGAAACATTTTACGATTGGTTTGATGCCATTTAGAGAAAACAATAATGGGGGTGATTTTGGCAAAATAGAGCACAAGATTATGCATTTCCTAAGATCTAATATTATTTGTATGGCTGCATAAGGTGGCTATTGACTTGACAAATATATGACAAACCTGTAATTCAATTTAATATCATTGATTCAATATTCCTTCATAATTGATTAGCATTGATAGATGATTGAAGCTCATTAGAAATGATATAAATTGGCCACAAAATAGTCATCAACAAGGGCACTATAAAATGAAATGGTTCCCATTACGAGTACACTAAAATTCCATCACAGGCATAGAAAAAAATAGCGTTCTGATACCACATTGTTGGCAAATTAGTGAGCAGAATAAAAAATTACACTCATAAAAATAGATTATATTATTTTCATATATTTAAGAGAAAAAAACAAGGACTATTATATAGCCATGGAGGTAAAATAATAGCCTCCTATAAAATAGGAACTAATAACCCAAAATAGTCATGGGTAACAACAAATGTTACGAAAATATATTTTGCAATAAAAATTAAAAAAACTAACATGTTAATTAATAATGTTACTAATATATAATCCTAACATTTTTTATAGGTAAGTTGATTAAATTGTACAATATTTCCATCGATTAACTATAATTTAATGGGGCTCCTACTCTATATCTCCTAGATTTACTAGTATGATTGTTCTCTACTTTTCTCCTTTTTTTCTCTGGGTTTATAATGGGTAGAAATTCATGTCTATGATTGATTGTAAATGGTATTTATTTGAGGAGTATTTATAAGTGATTTGTTTGATTTGATAATTATTTATTGGGTGTTTTACGTTTTTTAATTTTGTCAAAATCTAGAAAATCCTTTTGTAGTTTATTTTCATTCTGCTCTAGGGTTTGAATTTCTATGTTCAATAATGTTGTTTCCAATTTTTTTATTAAATTTTAATATAGTTATCAAGATCTAGAGTGAAACATAGATCTACACAGTAGGAGGATATTTTTAGGTGCATAATGAAGGTTCATTGACAAAGAACACTCTATCCTTTCTCCCCTCAAAGTTAACTAGTTCCTATACTCTTTTCACTATGAAATGGCCTATGATAATTCAATACGATTTACAATTTTTTTATATGAAATAATTTTTTGCATAAGGTTATTTTCAAATTATTTTTATTTGAATAATTAGTATAATGGATTTTTTATTGAATGATGGCCAATTTAGTGATAAGATAAAAATCTTTAATTAATGCATGAGTTATATATTGTTAGAAATCTGGGTCCATGTTTTCTTTCACATTGAACATTTGGGTTATGGTAAAGACATAATCAATTTAAAATGTCCCTTTATATGGGAAGTTTAATCACTTCTAAGTCAATTCTTGGTTTTAAGATTCATTCCCCTATTTTATATCTAAATTTTTCTTAGTTTTATTTATAGTTGAAGAGAATATATATATATACATATATATATATATATATATATATATATATATATGTATATATATATATATATATATATATATATATATATATGTATATATATATATATATGTATATATATATATATATATATATATATATATTACTAGAAGAATTTAAATGATCTAAATATGGTATTAATCTTACAAATGTGTGCATATTTTGATTCAGTGTTTGAGTCTCAAAAAGTAAGAGAAAAATGTGAACATGGAAAACCACTTGTCTAGAAATATATAACAATAAATTACAGTTATTATCTTATCTTTGAGGATTAAAAAAAGGGTAAAAGGTAATAGACAACACACATTTATCTTTGTGTATCAAACAATGCTTCAAAAGTAAACCAAGTGAAAAAAAAAATCTCTATGCATTTGAGTGTAACACTTAATTTATTTGTTTATCACCATAAGGCCACAAGGACATCATACATCTAATCACCATTAGTTTTAAAACTCATATAATAAAAAATGTCATTCTATGACAATCCTCGATGGAACTATCACAAAATATTTTTTTCTTGTGGCTTTTGGTGCAACTTTTGCCATAGTATTTTGAACTAGTTCTTCTAGACTCAGACCTTTGGTCTATCAACATGAACTTAATACAATAATATACATGTAGGTTAACAATTAACAAATCACTACTCATTCAAATATTAATAATTGGCGAGTTTGCAGAACATACTGTAAGAATATTTAGTTTACCTTTAGTAAAATTAGGCCATATATCGTCTTCATTTCCACATTAAATATATGATAAAAGTTTCATTCCAAATCATTATAAAGTCCAACTATGGCTCATACAAAGGATAATCTATTAAATATTAACTACCTATAATTAAATACCAAGAAAGATGTTTCAAATGTAACATATCATTACTATATTA
>JARHVA010000422.1:4442500-4492500 GCA_037957365.1 Torreya grandis | reverse complement strand
TTTTTTGTAATATACCATAATTATACTATTAAAAATAAGGATAGTAACCCAAATCAACCTCCAACAATATTAATTATTTGTTGGCCAACAATGGAAAACTATGTTCTATCATTAACCATTGAACCTCCCATAAAATAAATGAGAGAGTTTCAAATTTGGTTCAAAGTGGATGAAGGATGTTTTTTACCTATTTTAATCAAAGCTTTCTATTGCTAATACCAATCATAGTTATCAAGTAATGTGTGCATCACCATTGAACAAAATGGTGACTAAGCCAAGAATCAATCCTAAAATTGATAGATATCACCATTGAAGTAACTGTAGAAAAATATGTGGTAGTATGTCATTAAGGCCAATGTCATGTACTCTGATTTTATGTATGTCTTTTTTATCATAAATTTTAAGGGATTTGTGAACCTCTACTGATTCGTAACAAAATTTATATAGGCTAAGTTAAATATTCTACATTTATCCATGTATGTTATTACTTATTTTAATCTCAAATAAACATTTTCAAAAAATTACGCTATATGAAATTTGATATATTATTGATGGAAGGAATATATTCCAAGATTTGTTGAACACCTAGTTTCTCTAGTTATTAGAGCATGATATTGATCTAATAAATAGAGATTTTGTAATGAAATTAGAGGTTTTTCCTTCCACACTTAATTTTACACTCTTCTTATGGTATTCCCTTGTCGCTATCTTGAGTTTTATCACATCACAAAAACATTCCTTGTTTAGAGTTCAACTTGATCTTTTAAAAAATCTATAAAAAAAATTATAGGTACCAAATATTGTATTTTGTTGATGTATACAATAGTGGAATTTAAATCAAATAAGGGATGTGCTATTTTTGTATTATTTATATGTTTAATATTTGAAAAGTGATAGTAAATCAAAAAATAAGGCATTTGTATCTGTACATTATAGATGTCTGAGGCAGTCTTATTTATACATAGACTTGGGTCCCACTTCAATACCTATATGTTCAAATAACATTTAAATCATCCAAAGCCCATATTTTTAAGTCTATGGACCTTGATTTTAAGTAACAAAATGACCCCCGATATGCATGAATGTCATATTTTACTTTGTAAAGTATCAATCTTATATAGTAGTTATGAATTTAGCATAGATCATATTTGGAGGACATTCAAGGCTTGGCACCATGCACCAAAATTCTTTATATTGTATACAAATATTAACATTTTTCTAAGAATTTGTAGTTAAAATTAATGAAAGATAAATAAAATAAAAGACATATATTACAAAGCATATCTATATAAAACTTGGAGTAGTAAAAATTTGAATAAAGCTAAGTTGTTGAAATAAGGAAAGCTTACCATGTCTATATAAAACTTGGAATAGTAAAAAATTGAAATAAAGTTAAGTCATTGAAATAGGAAAGCTTTGTGAGTATTGTTTAAATAAGGAAAAATACGATTCCCTTAGATGTTTTCTCCAACCAAAAGTAGTTATGTATAAAAATAATAGAAATTTTAATCAATTGGAATAATGTTGAAAATTAAATAGAAAATAACTTTGGTGGCTTTGCTTTTAAGCTGACACTAAATCATTGATCTTCATGAATACTTACAATGCCTTCACTAACCTTAGATGTTCTCTAGGAAGGGGTTTTAGACTTTAGCATAGAAGTTTCATCTTTTGCGCATGATAAGAGAACACACGATAAGAAAAGATTTCTTTTGATTTGGAATCCTCCACATAATGCCCCCTCCCTCTTCATGTGACAACAACAGATTTTAAATGCATTTATTGTCACTTGAAATTTGAGACCCAGCAGGATAGGCAATTGCATCTCTACTTTATTCATTTCTTTGTTATGTGTTGATGTTGGAGGAGCAGCTTCGGGCATCCACTTCCAGCCCAACGTCTTGGACTTTTGGTGGAGGATGACATGGAGATTAAAGTGATGTGTCTATTTTCCAATAGGGAGATTGAAGAGATGTGTCTCTTTCCTCTCACTTGTATATATAATGATTCCTCATTGTTCAAGATAGACATATTCAATCACATGTATTATTTTATAAGACAGATCAAACTTTTAAAGAGTAAATTGGATTTATCTTGTTATGTTCATTATTCATTGTGTTGCAATTTCTATTTATTTCAATTCTGATCATAAATCTAACATGGTATCAAATTGGGTTTGAAGAAGATCGTGATCAGACTTGTCATTACAACAATACTCTCTATTGTTCTTCATATCTCTTGTTTATCCCTATTTTAGTCAAGATGATGAACAATCTTAAAATTGAGGATAGACTCGAAAGAGCATACGAATTCACATCATGGAGGTTTAGATTCATGCTCACCTTGGAAGAAAATGACTTGGCTAAGTTTGTGGAAACCAAAGTTTCTAAACCATTGGAGGAAGAAAAGAAGTTGTAGTGGAAAAAGAAAGACATCAAGGTGAAGAAGATATTGGTTGACTTTGTTAAAGATAATATTGTTCCGATTGTCTCCAAGTTGAAGGTGGCAAGGGACATATTTAAAACATTAGAAGATATGTATGAAATCAACAAAACTAGCTGACCTATTACACTGAAGCAATAACTACATCGTGTGAAAATGGCAAAAGGAGAAACAATTATTGCTTGCTTTATGAAGATTTTAGAATTATGAAATCAACTCTCTACAATTGGTCATGTAGTTCATGATAAAGACTTGACCATGCTTACTCTCAATGGCCTTCCTTCATCATGGGAATCCTACGTTCAAGGAATCAGTGCAATATCAAAACTTCCCAAGTGTGATTGATTGTGGGTAGATTGTATTCAAGAAGAGTCTAGATTGGTCACTCAAGGAATTGGTCAAAGCTTTACCAATGAAGACATTCATGTCCTTGCCTCTCAATTAGTTAAGAAGAAAAGAAAGAATGAGAAGAAAAGATTCTTCAAGAGGAACAAAGATAATGAGACTGATGGTGCTCCCTCTTTCAAGAAGAAGAGGGACCTTTCCAAAATCTAATGCTTTAGGTGTGACAAGGATGGTCACATTGCCAAACATTGTCCCTCTAGGCCTAAACAACAAGCCACCATTATAGATGTTGATGATGCCTATCCTCAGAAGGAAATATGTGAATATTTTTTCTATTTAGAATTATCAACAAATTTACCTACTGAAAACAACACTTGGTTGATTGATAGTGGTGCATCTCAACACATCACTAGTTTTAAGAAGCATTTATCAAACTTGATGGAGAGAAATTCTAGTGAACAAGTTATCATTGGAGATGATGCTAGTTATTCAGTGAAAGGGATTGGAATCTTTAATCTCCACTTAAAATCTGGCATTACTCTAAGGTAAAGTGATGTTCTCTATGTTCCAGGCATCAAACAAAATCTAGTTTCCATTTCAGCCTTGGAAGACAAGGGTTATAAAGTTGTCTTCTCTGAAGGTAAAGTTCTTGTGTGGATGAAGAATTCCAACTTCAAAACTACTCAAATAATTGGAGTTAGACATGAGAGCCTCTATAGGCTCATCACTTGTCCACTTCAGGCATTAGTACATTATTCTTTAAGCTTGTGTGATCTTTGGCATAGAAGATTAGCTCACCTACACTTTCGAGCTCTACCTATCATGGAGAAGATGGTCACAGGTCTTCCAAAATTCAACCAGGAGTATGAAGGTATCTGCAAAGGTTGTGCCATGCGTAAGAATACTAAAAGACCATTTTATAGTAGAGAAAGTAGATCTAAATGTATTCTAGATCTCATTCATTCTAATTTATGTGGTCCAATGTCTATTGCTTCTTTGAGTGGTTTCTTGTATTACATTATTTTTATTTATGACCACTCTAGAAAGGCTTGGATTTATTTCTTGAAATCTAAATAATCTAAAGAAGTACTTGAGAGGTTCAAAGAGTTTAAAGCTTAGGTAGAGAACTTATCTAGGAAGACGATCAAAGTTCTAAGATCTGACAATAGAGGGGAGTACACCTCTAATGAATCTCATAACTTTTGCATTAAAATGGGGATTAAGAGGGAGTTCTATGTTCCTTACAACCCTCAACAAAATGGTGTTGTAGAAAGGAAGAACATATCTATTGTAGAAGCTGCCAAAGCTATAATTCATGACCAAGATCTGCAAATCTTCCTTTGGGTTGAAGCATCTAAGATAACTGTTTATGTTAGAATAGAATCCCTCACCGCATTTTATAAAACATGACTCCCGAAGAAACTTTCATAGGGGTGAAGCCGAAAGTAAGTAAATTGAGGATCTTTGGTTGTCTAGTATATTTTCACATACGAAAAGATAAAAGGACTAATTTGAATCCTTCTGGGAAGAGGGGAATATTTGTAGGCTATAGTGAAACTTCAAAAGCCTATAGAATTTACATTCTAGGTTAGAAGTTGATTGAGATTAGTAGGGATGTTAAATTTGAAGATGATGTTGCATTCAAAAGATCTAAGAGTATTCATGTGGAGATAGATAATGAAGACCAAGAGTCTCCTTAGGATATGGAAGTTGACCATACTCCAGAAATTCAAAGGGAGGTTTTTGATTCAAAAGAAGATGATGTTCTAATTAAGCCTTTGGAACCAAACGATGGACCTAGTGACATTTTAATAGTACATAAAAGGCCTTGATGGACTCAAGAAAACATGTAAGAGGTAGGAAAATATACAGCTCCCCAAAAATCTCTTAGAGAAATCAAGAGACCTCATAAGTTCTTAGATTATGTGTTATTAATGAGTCAAATTATTGAGTTTGAGCCTTCTAGTGTTAAGGAAGCTACTAGTCAAAAAGTATAGAGAGATGTTATGGCTAAAGAGTATCAATCCATCCTTAAGAATGATGTTTGGGATAGCATATCTAGACCTGAAGGAAAATCTATTGTTTCTTCTAAGTGGCTCTTTAAGATCAAGCATGCGGCTGATGGAAGCACTGAAAAGTACAAGGCTAGGTTTGTGGCTAGAGGATTCTATAAAAAAGAGGGATTAGATAATGAGGAGACCTTTGTTCTAGTTGCTCATTATACATCCATCAAAACCATCATTGCTATTGCAGCATTTAAAGGATGGAAATTACACCAAATGGATGTGAAGACAACATTTATAAATGGTTTAATCAAGGAAGAGGTATATATTGAGCAACCTAATGGTTTTGAGGTTCATGGGAAGGAGTCTCATGTTTGAAAACTAAAGAAGGCTTTGTACAGCCTTAAGTAGGCTCCTCCTGCTTGGTATGAAAGAATTGATTGATACTTGATGAGCTTGAATTTCTCCAAGAATGATGCTAATTCAAACATATACTTCAAGTTAATTGATTGCAACACATTAATCTTGGTTCTTTATGTTGATGATCTTCTTATTACCAGAGAAGATCACCTCATTTTCAAATGTAAGAAGGATTTAGCTTCAAATTTTGAAATGAAGGATCTTGATCTCTTACATTACTTCCTTGGTTTAGAAGTATGGCAGAACTAGATGAGATCATTCTAAGTCAAGGGAAGTATGCTATTGACATATTGAAGAGATTTGGTATGATAAATTGCAAACCAATGTCTACATCGATTGAGTCAATTTGTTGAAGTTAAAAGAGGTTACAACTAGTTCAAATCTAGTGGATCCTAACATGTACAAATAAATGATTGGTTCATTGATTTATCTAGTTAATACTAGACCAAATATTTGCTATGCAGTGAGTACACTTAGTCAGTTCATGTGTAAACCAAGACAAATACATCTAATTGCAGTGAAGCATATCCTAAGATATTTGTATGGCACATTTGGATATGGCTTGAGATATTTTCTAGTGTAGACTTGAAACTACATGGATATACTAATTTTGATTGGGTAGGATGTGACTCTAATTAGAAGAGCACATTTGGATGTTGCTTCAGTTTGGGATCTGCTATGATTTCCTAATGCAACAAGAAACAATCATTTGTAGTATTGAGTACAATAGAGGCTGAGTATATTGCAGCTTGTATGGTAGCTCAGGAAGTAGTATGGCTTCGTAAGCTCCTTACAAGATTGTTTGAATAATCAATGGAGCTTACAATCATTCATTGGGATAACTAGAGCTATGTGAATATTTATATCAATCCAGTGTTTCATGATAGAACCAAGCATGTTGAGATGAAATACCATTATATCAGAGATATGTTACTAAAGAAAGCTATTGAGTTTATGTATATCAGCACTGATGAGTAGACGATAAACATTATCAATAAGCCTCTCTCCAAGATAAAGGTTGTGTACTTTTGAGATAAGCTTGGTATAGTGGAGAATACAGCCTTCACTGAGAAAGAGTCTCAGTATCAGTAATCCCTTGATAACGAGTTCTTCTCTGTGAGAGAAGTTCAAGGTGAAATCCCTTGATAACAAGTTCTTCTCTGTGAAAGAATTTCAAGGTTAAATCCCTTGATAAAAAGTTCTTCTCTATGAGAGAAGTTCAAGGTGAAATCCCTTGATAATGAGTTCTCTATGAGAGAAATTCAAGATGAAATCCCTTGATAATGAGTTCTTCTCAATGAGAGAAGTTTGAGGTGAAATCCCTTGATTCCACACTCTAAGAGAGCCATGATGGATGTCATCCATTATGGTTGACATCATGATGAGGTCACATGTCTTATGTAGCTAGAAGTATCCTTCCTAGCTAAGAGGGAGTGTTGATGTTGGAGGAGTAGCTTCGGGCTCCCAATTCTAGCCCAACATCTTAGACTTTTGGTGGAGGCCGACATGGAGATTGAAATGATGTGTCTCTTTGCCAACAGGGAGATTGAAGAGATGTGTCTCTTTCCTCTCACTTGTATATATAATGATTCCTCATTGTTCAAGATAGACATATTAAATCACAAGTATTATTGTATAAGATAGATCATATTTTTAAAGAGCAAATCAGATTTATCTTATTGTGTTCATTATTCATTATTTTGCAATTTTTGTTTATTTTAATTCTGATCATAAATCTAACATTACGGATACCTCCCACTCTGGCATAGTATGAGTTCTTGTAAAAAGAAGGTTCTCTGCTAACCAAAAAAAAGTCAATTAAAACTTTGACCTCTTTCAGCCACATCTTGTCTACTGAGAGTAGCCATTTTTGTATGATACAGGGTGGTTGCTTTCCTACGAAGAGTCATCCCTATCTGCATTACAACAAAATATTAAATGTGTTCCTTCAATTCTTGTCAGCAACCAAAGGGTATCTTTACTTCAAATGATATTTGGTGAACAACTTTGTGGAAATTTACACAAAGTGTCCCTTTAAGTCAATTTTTTCACTTCTGATATTGTGAGTTTTCCTTGTTAAATTTTATGGTATAGAATAGGTCCAACACCTGCTCAATAAAAGTCAGATAATCAACTAAAGATGAACTGTCATAGCTAAGCTACCAAGGTAGGTAATAAATCTGGCCACATTTGTTAATGTTTTATTAAGACAATTGTGGTACAGTGGGACACCCAATGACCTCAATGCGTATGCATTAGGTAGTATAATGTTATCTATATGGTTTAGGGAAGTTCACTTAGAATGAATATTGAAGGTGACATTTATGGGCATAAAATATATTTTTCTCTTCTTTTACTATAGTAAATAAACGGACCATATGTTATAAGAGAAAAAGAAGAAGGAAAAAAAAAGTACAAAAGATTTATTGAAGTGTTGGAAGGGTTACAATATTCTATCGAAAAACTGGTAAGTCTTTATCTTATGGAATGCTCAAAGAGATCCCAACAAATGGGTGATAAATTTCAATAAGAGGAACTTAAATAATATTAATTAATTAAAAAATATATATATATATATACATATATATATATATACATATATATATATATACATATACATATATATATATATACATATATATATATATACATATATATATATATACATATATATATATATACATATATATATATATATATACATATATATATATATACATATATATATATATACATATATATATATATACATATATATATATATACATATATATATATACATATATATATATATATATATACATATATATATATATATACATATATATATATATATACATATATATATATATACATATATATATATACATATATATATATATATATATATACATATATACATATATATATATATATATATATATACATATATATATACATATATATATACATATATATATATATATATATATATACATAGATATATATATACATAGATATATATATACATAGATATATATATATATATATATATATATATATATATATACATAGATATATATATATATATATATATATATATATATATATATATATATATATATATATATATATATATATATAATTGGATTTGCTTTTGATCAAAATTTTATAAAAAGACACATTTCAAAAATAATTAAACATTGAGGTCTAGGGTCCAATCAAACCACCATTAGTCACACCATTCAAGTCACCCCCACCAATGGTATTGCTAGTGTTTCCACTAAGGTTGTCGTTGATATTTGCTTACCAACCTCCCACAATGCTATTAGTACCAACATGACTTCCATGTATCCTTTTCTGGCACCAGCCAACCTACCATCCAACACATCTCACTCTCCAACCTTATAGTGAAGTCATAAAACCCATGCCATAATTAGTTTTTTTTTAAAATTTCCCATAATTTGGCTCATGCCAAAAAAATTCATTAAATGACCTAGCACTCAACACATCCTCCAATGAAACATCACACCACTGATGGCGTGAAGTCAGTGAAAAATATTACCATAAACCTAATTAGCAAGTCTAAAATACCATTGAAGGATAAAGACAAACATATAAATACAACACAAAAGATGTGGATCACCAAGATGATCCAAGAGGATTTGGGTCAGTAGAACTTATAGAATACTACCATTGTAGCATATTCAACCCTATACGAACATTAATGCCATTAGTGGTAGGTTCTACATATATGTGCCAATTTTTTCATATAATTCCACTCTTGCATTACCACTCAACTTCTATAATGTCAATATTCTAGCTCACATATCATTAGTAATAGTAACTAGTGACATCACTACACTCTTTAGTTATTAAACGATTGCACCAACTATTGTAACAATTCAATCGATGCTTAATATTCCTTTATTATATAATAAAGTACACTTTCATTACTTTTAGGTTAGAGAGACATAAAATAATGAAGTTAGGAATTACATAGACATTAGATATCTGATCACTCAGATATTGTACAAAACTTAGCATAATATAATTTTACTATTACAACTCTATATCAATAGTCATCTATTTCTTGATTTCTATGTTCTTTGACCACATTTCACTTGCATATTTTTTCTCATTCAAAAATTAATTTCCATTCATAACCCTCAAAATTATGTTTAAGTAGGTTATCCATTTAGTCTTTCATGGGACCCACATCAGTGGTACTAGAACATACACACTTCATATCATTTCTCAGTGGTATTTTGGTGTATTTGAAATTCATTATTTTTTTTATGCTTCATTATATGAGTTACTAATATAGGAAGTTAGGGCTTGAGATTCGTTACCCTTCATCAGACCCTCCTTTACATCCTTAAATAAGAGACAAATCTTCAACGATGCCAACTTTAACAATGTTTGACAAGATGATAAATGGTGAAATTTAAAAACAATGATAAGAATAATAAGAATGTGGTGTATGTGAATGATCATTTATCGATACCTATCAAATAGAAAACCCCTTCCAACAATTTTCATTCTCATCAGTTGTTTGAATAAATTCCATTCAATGTATAAGTCAATCTAGATATCCATATATTTGAAGGTAAAATAGATGTAAATACACTAGATAACTAGATTAATATTATCTATTCATATTATATGGTTAGTCAATTTTCTATCTGATAAAATATTCTATATGCTCTTTTAAAATGTTATTTAACAATAAATAAATTGTGGGAAAACTAATGCACTTCACATGAAAACCTTGAAGATGAATTATATTTAGACACATTTGTAGACACATGGAATGGTTTCGTAGAAGCTATCAAAGAAACCTATTACCCTATTGAAAAATATGATGAATGTTACATCAATTTATCTCACATGGGACAAGATAAATATTGATCTATGTAATAATACCTATATAATTTTCATAAATTGGCATCTAGACAATAAATTTAGTATTCAAATAAAAATCTTATCTTAAAATATTGTATAGTCTTTTGACTTCACATCTACTCATAAATAAATTTATTAAATATATCTTCAATCATATAATCCTGCATGATTTTATGTTCGAAGCATTTTCCAAAACCAAGTCTAGTACAAAAGATTCTAAGTCTCAAACCAAGTTACAGTCTAAATTTAAAAAAAAATCCAAATCAGGGAATTAATCTAAACACTTTCCCCAAATCAATCAAAAATCATGAAATGATGAGACTAAGCAGTTAAATAATGGTATTAGTGTTCAATTCATAATACTAGTAGTCATTCCAATGAAGAAAGTCTCACTAGGAAGACTCTACTTGCAAAAATTGAAGCAATAGGTTAAAAATAAGAATCATCAGAGACCTTAAACAAATCATGGATTTTGAGCTTAGTGACAGGATGGGTAACACAAACATCTCTATTTACCTTTTAGAAATAACAAAAGAAAATATATTATTCTATTGTTAGATGTGGATAATTGATTGAAACTAGTACATTCATTATTGACAAAGAAAGCTAGAAGTACTTGATTTATCCTAAAGAAGTTAGCATATTAAACTTACCTCTGATGCCTAACCCTCAACCTTAATCCATTGGATGGTTCATCATGGTATTTGATAAACATGTTTCTCATCAATGCCAATTTGTTTACAACATAAATCCTTTTAAATATACATTAATTGTTGACATTGTTCAACTAGAGGCATATGATATTTTACTTAGTAAACTATATCTTTAACATTGATATGATATATATGATAAAAATCATAGAAAATTTATCATCAATATTGGTGATATGAGATACCAGATATTAAAACTAGCCCCTATGTTATCATTCATTAGTGTTAAATAATATAAGAAGCTAGTCACATATAGTACAAAGTTTTTTATTTTGATGGTAAGATATGAATATAAAAAATATCTAGTCGAACCAATCCATACCATAGTTCCTCCATATTTAATAATATAAGACTTAGGTTTGAACTCAATCTAAAAGAAAACAAGGATTTATTCCATCTATGAAAGGAAGTGCCTATATACTATGTGGTGAAACAAATTATTTATTTGATCCATGGAATACCTCTACCTAATTCTTATTTATATTATAGATCATTTATGGAGAATGAATAAATCAAGTAACAAATCAATGAACTTGTGGACAAAGGACATGTGCATCCTATCTTTTCATCTTGTGGTAGACCATTTATGATTATGTAAAATAAATACAATACAATGAGGTTGTGTGTTGATGATAAATCTATCAATAACATTACACTAAAGAACTATTATCCTGTTCCAAGGATTAAGGACCTACTAGACCAGCTCTATGTTGAAAATATCTCACTATAATTGATCTTAAGTCTAGGTATCATCATATTCTTATTGAATACAACCTTCAAGTCCAGATAATTTTTATATTAAAGGTTAGTCATGACCATCACTCTAACCATGCACCATCTACAATCAATTGAATGATGAATGACATTTTCAGGCCATTCACTATTTCATGTATTGTAGTATACTTTAGAAACATATTGATCTTTATAAAAATAAGGGATGAAAGTATGCACCATATAGAAAAAGTGATTTATATTTTATGGAATGAAAACATCAATAAATATTCATTTTCTATGCATAAAATAAAGTATCTAGGATACAAAATATATGCACAAGGAGTACATGTGAAAGTGATGAAAATTTAATAGTATTGGAATTCCCATAACCCAAAAATATCACAAAGATTAACTGATAGCCTTGAAGACCTATGGAACTCTGTATTTAATACAAAGTAATATACTCTTGAAGAATTTTGCTAAGCATACTAACCACTTACTTCTTAGTTTTTCTTCTCACTACGTCTAATTTATAAATCCTAGTGTAGACTACCTTTTAAAGGATATAAATAATATAAAATGACCTATGTAGGTGGTACACACACAAAAAACTAGGTCTCTAATATATGTCTAAAAATATCAGACTTAAATCTACAAACTCTATCCCTTTTAGGCTTTTATATCCCTAGGCTAACTGACCCTATAATAGTTTAAAATCAGAAAATATCTTTCTTAGAACATAAAACCTACTTATCCAAGATTATTTCAACATATAAAACTTGTTAAAAGTATTATACTAACTTTAAGAGTTCAAAATAACACAAAATCCACTTAATCATTGACACAAGTCTCTTAAGAATAAACATCTACAGGTGTATAGAAAATTAGTCATCTATAATTGAAGATGTAGAACTCCTATTGATATTAAATTTATTGTATCATATTAATAATACACTCCAATAATGTTTCATGATGGTTTAGATCATTTCCATTAGGATTTTAGGAATTATAACGTTTTTTATGTGATAAAACCCTAAGTTCAGTCTTCCATAGAAAATGAGAAGGTTGAGAGTAAATAAAGTATTGTTCTTAGAGTTTGATAAATTTGTTCCTGATATAACACATGTAACTTGTCTTTAGAGGACTCCTCCACATTTTATAATAACCAATATGACTCCATATAATAATTTCCACGTGTAATAGAACCCCATATGTGACTGTAAGTGCAAAAAATATAATATATGAGGTTTTTAGGAGTTCAAATGAGACTAATAACATGAAATTAATATATAAGTCCTTGAATCACATTATAATAGGTACAATACAATTTAAAACATATTATTAAAATAATAATTCTTTATTGTCTAAATAAAATATTTCTACATATTCCTTTTGCACTTGATAATAAACTTATCACAGTTACTCCAACCCATGTTAAATGATGGGAAATTTTTTGTCCTTTTTAAAAATTGAATTCATCCTTGTATACCTACCATTTTCTAATAATGATGTGTATTAGTTTTTTGAATTGTACACCAAGCTTGGTAATTAAATAAAATTGTGTATATTTCCTCACTCAGTGAGGTTTTTCTTAGTAAACTGACTTATTCATCCTTGTATGCCTACCATTTTCTAATAATGATGTGTATTAGTTTTTTGAATTGTACACCAAGCTTGGTAATTAAATAAAATTGTGTATATTTCCTCTCACTCACTAAGGTTCATCTTAGTAAATTGACCTCATATATATGTCTTTGAGGTTACATTGACTATTTAGGATAAAAGAGATAATCATGACCTCTAAAAGTTCTATAATAATTTTACTCCATGACACACACACCTAAATAAATAATATAACTTATAGAACTCAACATGGCCTTACAATAGTTACATATACTCATGAATGTACACCAAAAACATTTGAAAAATTAAATTTGAGATTTTGGATGGAAACTTTACATAGATTTCAAATAAATCTAAATACATGTTAATGCCTCAATAAGGGATTATTAAGACCTAATACACATAGTAATACATCTAAGACTACTTACAAGACTAAATTTGTATGTATTCAAGATGTACCTACATCAAACCACTAAGGCATAAGGAAACCATTGTCATAGACTCCTATTCATGAGCTATTTTATATTTCTAACATACTTGTTGAGTGTTGAAGCTGACATATATGTATAATCCTCAACTATATGTTTCTTCAACTTCACTAAATATTAAAAATAGTGTTTTTTCATATCTTCTTGATAAATTTATTATCTAGGATTGCTTTAGGATGATGTAGTGGCTTCTTTGGTAATTATTGTTCTCATGGAATGATTTGATCTTATTTATATTTAGGTTCTATATTTTGATATTCTCAAGGTTTCTATTAAGATAAATGTCAACAACATTAAATTTAGATGAGATTCTAATGTCCATTGGAAGCTCCATTTCATAAGCATTTGCTAAGAAATTTCTAAGGCCCTTGGATTGCTAAATTTTATTTAGTCTTAGCTTATTGTATTCCCCTATTGGGAATATTTCCTTTCTAGGGTGAGTTAAAACTATATCTTATAATTCATATTGTATATCTATCCTCTTCAAATCTACTCTTTTTTTTTACTTCATTGTGCTTACCTCTAGTATTTTATTTACATGTTCTTCGAGTTCTTGTATAGTTATTGTAATTTGCTCTCCTTATAGACTTATATTTTATTGTTACACCAAATTTCTCAACTCATACACAAATCTAGGATGCATGCCATACAATATTTGAAAAGGACTCATACTTGTGATTCTATTTGGTGAATCAATGTAGGTAATTTTTTCTTGTGCCATCACTTGATCCCACTATTTGGTATGTTCACTTATCAATCTTCTAAGAATTTTCCTAACAATCATGTTGACTACTTATGTATTTCCATCAATTTGATGATGGTATGAAGAACTAAAATTCAGATTTTTGCCCAAATTTTCTCAAAGAGTCAACATGAAATGACCAACAAATTTAGTGTCTTTAGTAGATATAATGTTATTAACCAAACCACATAATTGAACCATATTTTTTAATAATAAATCACCTATAGGAGTGGCATTATTTGTCTTAAAACAAGGTATTAAATGAGACATATCAGAGAATCTATCAACCACTACAAATATAGAGTCATTAGCTTTCTATTTTTTTGGCAAACTAGGAATAAAATCCATCTTTGTACAATCCAATGGACTTCTAAAAATATGTAATGGCCAATACAAACCTTTATTTTAGCTCCTCCCCTTTGCATATTGACGTACTCTATAATTTTCAATAAATTTTATTATATCAACTAACATACTTGGCAAGAAATAAAATGCATTCAAATAAGAAAATTTTTTATCTTTGCCAACGTGTCTTACAAGACTACCACTATGTTTATCCTTTATTAGATTCTCTCTCATGGATTATTTTGGTTTTTATAGTTGTTTAACCTTGAAAAATAACCATTATTGTAACATATAGTTCATCCAGTGACTTCTATCCATGCTTTTATGATACTTACATACTTCATATGGCTTTTTTAAATCTACATATTCTTCATATAGATCTTACAAAGCATCAAAAACCATAATGTTTATCTGCATCTCTTATAAAATCATATTCCTCCTAGTTAAAGAATCATAAACCTTGTTAGATTAACCACTTTTATGCTTAATCACAGAAGAGAAACTGAAAAAAAACATAACCCACTTATAATGCCTTTTATTCAACTTGATTTTAATACATATAAACTATAAATCATGATTTTTAGTATAGAGAACAAACTCCTTATGCATGACATAATGTCTCTACTTTTTCAAATATTGTACTATAGCATAAAATTACTAATCATAAGCTGAATATTTTATCTAAGCTTAATTAAGATTCTCACTAGTGTTTGCTACTAGTTTACCTTATTTACTTATGACAGCTCTTATGGTTTTACCACTTGCATCATGTTTAACTTGAAACAACTTACTAAAACTAGGTAGTGCTAACATAGGCTATTCCATAATCTTCCATTTTAAAATTTACAAAGTTTTATTGATAATATCAATCCACCCAATGGTTAATTACACCTTTTAATGGTATCCACAATAGGATCACAATTATGACTATAGTTTCTAATAAAATTTCTATATAAATTAGTAAGAGCATGAAAACTTCTTACCTTAAAAACATTCTTTGGTAGAAGTCACTCTTGTATAGATTGCAATTTATCCTTATCCATCTTTAGTACTTATTTAGAGATGACAAAACTAAAGTAAATCAACTATATTTTCATATAAGTACACTCTTAAAGGTTGATTATTAGTCTTTCTTCCTTTATTTTCCTCAAAACCATTCTCAAATGCTAAAGGTGCTCATCTTTTGACTTACTATAGATATGATCAAAATATCATCAAAATAGACAATCACAAACTTACCTATGAATGGATTAATTATGTCATTCATGATTCTCATGAAATTATTCATGGAATTTTTTAATCTAAATGGCATCACCAGCCATTCAATAAAACCATCATTAGTTTTCAACATTCTTTTCCATTTATCTCCTTCCCTTATTCTAATCTGATGATATTCACTTATGAGATCTATCTTAGAAAATTACATAGATCCACTCAAATAATCCATCAAATTATCTATTCCATGTAAGGGTAATATGTAATTAATAGCGATATTTTTGATATCCCTTGGATCAATGCACATTCATCAACCTCCACCTTTACTTGGTGTAAGGAAAGTTGGTACTGTAGAAGGACTTAGAATTTCTCCCACCAACTCCTTATCCAATAATTTTGAAATGGAATTTTGATCTATTCATGTTCTCTTGGTGTCATTATATATGAAACCTTATTTGAAATATTATATATAGGAATAATATCTATATGATGGCTAATATTCCTTTTTTAATGTATGTAACTTTGTAGATCATCCACAAAAATGTTAATGAACTCATTCAATAAATTTTTAACTTCCATTGGTATCTCATTTAATTTAGTAGTAGTAAATACTATTTTTGGCTTATGAATAATAACATAGCTAACCTATTCCTTATCAATATATTATATAAAATATTTACCACTAGTGACTAACACCTTTAAACTTTCTTCTACTATTATCCCTTCTTATTTTAATGGTGTGAGAACATGCTTCCTACCATCTTTTTCAAAAGTATAAGTATTATACCTAACATCATGGATTGTCTTTCTCTTATAATACCAAGGCATACCTAGAATAACATGACATAAAACCATAAACATCACATCACACATGACATTATCCTTATAACTTCTTATTAGAAATGATAATTTACATTGTTCATTCACTAGAATTTGATGATCTTGTTGTAACCAAGATAATTTTTAAGGAGTTAGATGACTTGCATTTTCAGATTAAAAATGTATGTCATATCAAGAGACACCAAGGTATAAGTACTCTTACCTTCAATAATCACATGAAAACACTTACCGTTTGTCTTATAGGTAGACTTGAAGAGTGTCATACTTTGATGTGGTCCCTTCATCTCCTTAGTGGGATCTAGTAAAACTTTCTTCATTAGTTAGGACTCTCCAACCTCTGGATCGTCTTCATGGGTAGGTGAGTTAACACATTATTCATATTTGTCTTTAGATATTTGTATATTTTTATGGATAGTAAAGTGATATTTAGGGAGTTCATAGGACATATGACCAAACATACCACATTTAAAACATCTACCAATAAATCCTCTACCTCTGCCTCTATTGAAAGGCATTCTACCTCTAAAATAACACCTCCCTCCTAAGAATTGGTTTTATCTCTATGAATTTGATATATTATCCTCTTATTGATCTAAGTGCAACTAATTCTTGTCTCTTGATTTTTTCTAACTCTATATGTTTTGCCCATACCTCTTATATGTTGAGACTATGTCCTTGAAAGCTCATCCTCTAATTTTAAGGCATACTAATATGCTTCCTCAATTGAATTGGGTATAAAAAGTATGATCTCATTTTGTACTAAAAATTTCAATCCATTCAAATACCTAGCTACTTTCTCCACATCTTTCTCAACATGTCTTGCTCTTATAGTCAATTTGTAAAACTCTTTAATATATTATTTCACAAACATATATTTTTGTCTTAAATCCTATTATTTATTAAATAAATTATCTTGATAGTCTTAGGCCTTAAACTTAACTTTGAGTTTTGACACCATTCTATCCCAAATTTTTATTTTAGGCTTCGCTTTTCTTCTTCTTTCCTCTTATCTACAATCCCATCATAGGGATGACTTACCTTTAATCCTTATCATGGAGAACTTCACTTGCTTATCTTCATCTAGATTTTTATATTAAAAATATTTTTTAATAGCATTAATATAATCAATAAAATCATTTGTATGTAATGTACCATAATAGGTACGTAATTCTAATTTTGGTTTATAACTTACCCAAATAATTACTCTAACAAACCTTTATTCTAGTCCTTCTTCCTCTAATTAAATAATAACCTTTTCTACTAGGGTCTCTCATCCTCTTTATCACTGAGGTATATTATGTCCACTCTTCTCCTTTATGTATTCTCAATAGCTTTTATTCTTGAATTGAGTTTTTTAAGTTCTTCAAGGAACACTGCATTGTTAGTTTGTCTTCTTGGACCAACTCTTCCCCTAGCTCTTACTACCATTTTATCATACTAATCACTATATTATCCTCATTTATCCTTTAATACTCTAATTGTGCATAATATAAAATGTTATTATACCACAAATTGATATCCTTGAATACCTATTTGACTCTTTATTCAATACAAAATACTATAGTCTTGAAGAATTCTTCTAAACACACTAACCACTTACTCCTTAAGTCTTCTTCTCACTATAATTTTTTTGAAAAATATTAGTATATATTACCTTATAAAGACTGTATAAAATTCAAAATTTCCTATTAAGGTACTACATAGATTATAAACTTGGTCTCTAATGGTTGTCTATGAATATTATACTTAAATCTTCAAATCCTATCTTTTTTTAGGTTTCTATATCTCTAGGTCGATTAGCCCTATAATAAGTAAAAATTACAAAATAGTTGGATTATAACATAAAAAATACTTACCGATGGTTTTTTCAATAAATAAAACATTTTAAAATTGGTAAACTAACCTGTGGAGGTTAAAATATGGAAAAATCAACTTAATCTTTTACACAAGTCTCTCAAGAATAAACATCTACAGGTGTATAGAAAAATAGTCATCTATAAATAAATAAGTAGACCTAATATTGATATAAATTTATTTTCATTAGATTAATAATAATCTCTAAAAACTCATCATTAATTTTTTTTATCATTTCACTTAGTATTTTAGGAATTAAAGACATTTTAAGTGATAAAATCCCAAATTTAATCTTACGAAGAAAATTAGAAGGCTGAGAGAAAATAAAGGACTTTCCATAGAGATAGATAAAAATTTTAATGATATAACACCTAAAAATTATCCTTATATTACTCATCCACATTTTTTAATAACATACATTACTTAATATAACAATTTACTCTTGTAACAGAACTCTTGTAGGTCATTGTCAGTGCTGAAAATATAAGATTTGAGGGTTTCAAGAATTCAAATGAGACTAATAAATTTAAATAAATATAGACATGCTTAAATAATGTTAAAATATATAAAATACTCTTTAAAACATATGATTAAACTCACATTTATTTATTGTCTAAAGAACATATTTATACACAATCCTTCTTTAGTTAAAAATAACCTTATCATAATTACTCCAACTCTTGTAAAACAATGTTATTGTCCTATTTTTCCTTGAATTCATCCCTTTACACCTCCCATTTTTATATCTTTGATGGTTATAAGTATTTTAAGTCTAAAACAAGGATTTTAATTGACTAAACTTATCAATTTTTCCTCTCACTTGCCTCATTCATCTTAGTAAACTAACTCCATATGTAGTTCTTTATGGTTACATTGCATAGTTAGGATAAAATAGATAATCATGACCTATATGATATAAATAAAATAGGCCAACCTTTTAGAGGCCATAAATTTTCACTTGTAGCTCTAATTGAGCTCTTCCATGCACCAAAATGATCATATCAAAATGTTTGTTTCTATCCGAAGTAGTTATACTTACTTAGGGATGTTTTTAATATTTTTTAGAGGCCATACATGATAATCTTAGGGTCTAAAATTATAATTTAGTTAATTTTTTGGGATTTTTATATTTTTATAAATTATATATTTTTAGGACAAGATGTTAACTTCAATTTAAGTTTGCCCCATAGGCTATTTTTATCATTTAAAATATTTTAGGATATTTTTTGAGTTATATGTGCTTGCATGCGAAACTTACTATAAATAACAATTGTTAAAAATATATATTTTTTTTTAGATTTTAGTTTTTCTAAATTTTGCATGTCAACTCTAAATTCAAAGATGAGGCTTATTTAAACATGGTCTTGGTTCATAATTAATTCAAGTCATTTAGTAAAAATCAATACAAGTTATTGTTTTATATCTTGATCTATTGGTAATTTTATTGTATTGATATTTGTTAGGTTCATTATCTAGTATCAGATCAAGTTTACATCTTGGAAGACTAAGACATGGAAAGAGGATGAGGCAAGTAAGATAATTAATCAAGGTTATGACCAATAAGTATAGAATACAAGGTGGTGGTGAGGAAGACATAGATCATGATGAAGAATTTTAGGAAGAATAAAAACAACAAAAGAAGTCATGATCGATGGAAGAGAAGATGGTTTGAGATTTAGAAGGAAGAAATGAAGGAATCAAATTTTATATTCTAAATTATGGAGTCAATTTAAAATCATAGGAGTTAATATATTGGATGAATAACATGGAGAAATTATTTAAGTGGAAGACTATGAGAGAAAATAAGAAGGTAAAGTTTGCATGAACAAAATTGAAAGGTCATGTAATGATCTAGTTGGATCACCTAAAGAATGAAATATAGAAAAAATGTAAAGACAATTTTTATATGTAGAAAAATATGGAGAGTAAGCCAAGGGATAAATTTATTCCTATGGATTATGTACAAACCCTATATAGAAAATTTCAAAATTGAGGCAAAAAGATCATAGTATACAATAGTAGACAAATGAATTTAATAAGCTTTCCATACAAGTGAAGCATGATGAAATAAAATTGAATATGGATGCAAGTTATGTGAATCATTTAAAAAAAATTATTCAAGATGAATTAAGCATTCATAAAATACTTCACATGGAGGAAACTTATTAATTAGCTTTAAAGTTAGAACAAAAACAAAATAGATAAAATTTTAGAAGAATATCTCTTGGTTCAAGAAGACGTATAGGTGAATCATCATACAAATATAGGTGAATCATCATGTGGTATAGAAAGGCAAGATGATAATAGTCAAGTGTTTCAATACCAATAAAGAAAAATAGGATTTTAGAGAGGATGAGATTATAGTGGTGTTAGAGAATGGTTTTAGAGTCAACATAGATCATATGTTTATTATAGATGTGGAGAAGAATGTCATAGAGAATTTGAGTGTCTGGAATATTAATATTAAGAAAGGAGGTAAGAAGATTTCACAAGAGTGAATCTAGTTGAGGCTGAGATAGATGAGTAAAATAATAAACTAGCATCTACATATGTTACAGAGAATCTCATTATGAGAAGAACCATGATCTCTCTACGGAAGGAAAAAGTGTAGAATAAAAAATTTGGTGATGCATGGCTATGATCAAATATTTTTTGAATAAGATATAATTCAGGTGGAAAGGTATGCAAAGTAATTATAGATGATGGTAGTTGTGAAAATATGGTTTCTAAAAAAATGATAGAGAAACTAAATTTTTAATCTAAAAATCATCTTAATCCTTATTTTATTCTATTTTTTAATAAAAAGGAATGAAGTTATAGTAGATAAAAGGTGATTAATCAGATTTTCTGTAGGAAAAAGTTATAATGATGAAATATGGTGTGATGTTATTTTGATCGATACATGGCATGTGTTAATGGGAAGGCTATAGAAATTTGATAGGAAAGTAATTCATGATGGAGAAAAGAACATGTAAACTTTTTGGAAAGGTGGTATAAAGGTAGTTATGTTACCACTTAAAGAAGAAAAGAAGATAGCAAGCATGCTCTCTACTAAATAATTTATCCAAGATATGAAGGTGGCACTTTATTGTTATGTATTAGTAGTAAATAATAAAGATAGAAATAGTGTAAATACTAACAAAAGTAGCAAGAGTGTTTAAATATTATGTAGATATTATGCCTAATTAGTTACCAAATTGTTTACCACTAAAAAGAGATATTCAACATCATAGTGATTTGATTCCAAGATCATCTCTACCCAATCAAGCAACATAAAGGATGAGTCCAATGGAACATTCAAAATTAAATAAATAGGTTATTGAATTTCTAGGAAAAAAGGTGATAAGAAAGAGTATGAGTCCATGTGCAACAATAGCTTTGCTAAATCTAAATAAAAATAAAGGATGGAGAATGTGTGTGGATAGTAGAAAAATTAACAAAATTAATGTATAGTATATGTTTCTTATACCTTGTTTAAATGATATGATATATTTTCTTTTAGGATAAAAATATTTTACCAAAATTGATCTAAGGAGTGATTACTATTAGATTTGAATTCATGAAGGAGATGAGTGGAAAACTGCATTCAAGACAAGGGATGGCTTATATGAGTGGATGGTGATGCCATTTATATTATCTACTACACCTAGCACATTTATGAGGGTGATGAATACAGTACTATGAGAATATATTGGTAAGTTGGTGGTTTTTTATTTTTATTATATTTTGGTATTCAATAAGACTAAATAATAATACTTACAACATTTGAAAATGGTACTTGATTTGTTAAGAAAGGAGTTATATGCAAATTCAAAGAAATGTAGGTTTATGTAGAATAGTTTGGTATTTTTGGGATTTATATTTTCAATAGATGGTGTGAGAATGGATGAAGAAAATATAAAGGTAATCAATGAGTGGCGTATTCCAAAAACCATTATAGAAGTGAGAAGTTTCCATGGTTTACCAACTTTTTAGTTAAAAAATATTAAAAGATTTAGTGGTATTGTGGTACCAATAACATATTGCATGAGAGGGAAAGAATTTTCATGGACTAGAGAAGCCATAGAAAACTTTGAATTTTTGAACAAGAAGATTATATAAAGATGAATTTTATCATTACAATATTTTAGAAAATTGTTTGGCGTTGATTGTCATGCTTCATTTGTTATAATTGGTATTGTGTTGAGTCAAAAAAGAATACCAATATCATATTTTAGTGAGAAGTCAAATGACGTAAGAACAAATTACTTTACTATGGTGTTTAAATTTATGCAATTGTACAAGCATTAAGATATTGGAGGCATTACCTTGTACCTAAGGAGTTTATCCTATTTAAGATCATGAGGCTTTGAAGTATGTGAATATACAAAAGTTATTGAATATTATCTATTCAAAGTGGGTTTATTTCTTGTAGGGGTATAATTTTAAGTTAAAACATAAATCAAAAAATAGAATCAGGTAGCTAATGTATTGAGAAAGAGAGTAGCATTATTAACTACTATGGTGAGTGAGGTAGTTGGATTTGAAGCTATCAAACAATTATATGATATTGACAAATATTTTGGTAAGGTAGTTGAGCAGTGTAGAAATACATTAATAGGTGGGATAGATAATATTCATGATGAGTATATTATATAAGAACGTTATCTCTTGAAAGGGAAATAATTATGCATTCTAGTTAAGTCTTTAAGAGGCAATATAATAAAAGAATTACAAAGTGGTGGTTTGGCTGGAAATTTTTGTAATATGAAGATAACGGATTTGGTAGAAGAAAATTATTTTTGACCAAAGATAAAAATATATGTGATAAGGTATGTTTCAAGGTATATAATATGTTAGGTGGTTAAAGGACATGCAAAAAATATTAGATTATACATGCCATTACCAATTCTAAGAAAACCATGGATAGATTTGAGTATGGATTTTATGTTGGGATTTCCAAACACATAGATATATAATGATTCAATTTTTGTTTTTGTAGATATATTTTTAAAAATGGTTCATTTCATTTCATTTAAGAAAACCAACGATGCCACTAGAGTTAAAAAATTATTTTTTTAGGATATTATGAGATTGCCTGGTGTTATAAAAACTATTACTTTAGATAGGAAGAAAAAAATTTAAGTCATTTTTGGAATAATTTCTATAAGAAGATGGGTACCAAGCTATAATTTACTAGTACATATCATCCATAAATATATGGATATATAGAATTTGTGAATAGGAGCTTGGGAAATTTGTTGAGATACATAGTGGTAGAGAAGCCCAGGCAATGGGACCTGGATTTACCACAAGCTAAGTTTATATATAACATTTCAGTTAATAGATCAATAATAAAGTCATCATTTAAAATTATTTATGGGATAAAACCTATGGGTATTTTATATTTGGTATAATTACTTATTTTAGATTAAAGTAGGGTATTTTATATTTGGAATCATTTATAGAGCATATGCACCAGTTGTAAGGAGTAAGAAAAAAGTTATAGGAAAGTAATGAGAAATATAAAGTAGTAGCAAATGTTAGAAAAATATCCAAAGTATTTTGATAAGGAGAGTTGGTAATGATTTACTTTAGAAAATAATGATTTACAAAAGTCATGTACAACAACTTGAAGAAAAAGAAAATTAAACCATGCAAAATTGTGAAGAGAATCAATGATAATGCTTATGAAGTGAGTTTACCATAAAATTTTGATATCTCTCCAGTATTTAATATTTCAAAGTTATGTGAATTCCATGGATAATATGGTGAAGGTGATGAAGATGAAAAATTAAATTGAGAGCATCGGGTTCCAAAGAAGAAGGAAAAGATAGTGCAAGTTTTGGATATGAAGACAATAAGTACATGGCAAGGGAATTATAATAGGTATCTGGTATAGTGGTAAAGATTATACCAAGAGGAAAACACTTATATTATATAATGAGAGCTGAATAATATTGATAAGAAAAAATTACAATAATACAAATAGGGCAACTCATAGGAGCTGAGTTGTTTTCAACAAGATGAAAATGATGTAAAACAAATAGGCCAACCTTTCAGAGGCCATAAGTTTTGACCCATTGCTCTATTTGAGATCTTCCATGCACTAAAATGACCATATCAAAATCTTTATTTCTATCCCAATCATTTCTACCTATTTAGGTATGTTTTCAATATTTTTTAGAAGCCATACATGATCATTTGAGGGTCCAATATTGCAATTTGATTATCTTTTTGAGATTTTTATATTGATAAAAATTGTATATATTTAGGACCAAGCATTAAATTATATTTAATTTTATCCCATATGATAATTTTATCATTTATTATATTTTAGAATATTTTTAGAGCTACGCATGCTTGCATATGAAACTTATTATAAATAGCAGTTGTAATAAATAGACATTTTTTTAAATTATAATTTTTTCAAATTTTGCATGTCAATTATAAATTTTGATTTGAGGCTTATTTATGAATGGTTTTGGTTTTTAATTATTTAAACTCATTCAATATGAATCAGTACAAGTTATTGTTTCAAATCTTAGCCTTTTACTAGTTTTAGTACTTTGATAGTTTTCAAGTTCATTACTATAAAAGGTCTAGAATACTTTTACTATGTTTTACACACACCTAAAGACATAATATAACCCATACAAATCAATATGTCTTTACAATAGTTACATATACTCATGAAATTAAATGAAAAACATTTCAAAATTCAAATTTGAGATTTTGGAAGGAAACTTTTCATGGATTCAAAATGACTCTAAATACACCTATAATTCCATAATAAGGGATTACTCAAACATATTAATACTTATAATATTACTTACTAGATTAAATTTTCATGTATTCAAGATACAATTGCATAATTTATAGATTCTTATGATCGGAAAATGTATATATGACATTTTAATTGGTTGTTATCATGTGACTTGGTCTTTAAACCAAGTTATTGATGTTGAGACTAAATTAAAATTCATTGAGGAAGCTACACAAAAAGAGTATTTAAAAATTTAATATTTACTTTATTTTTCACTAGTACTTGATTTACTAGATCTTCAATAATATTACAATATTGAGATAAATTCATCTGACTTCAAACATTTAGCAATCATTAAAAAACATGGTAATGCAATTTTATACCATAACAACTCATTCATTAAACTAGTAAAAAACTACCTAACATACAATCATGAGCATTATGCTATTTTTCAAGCATGTAAGCATTGCAAATTTAATATTTTGGGTAAGGATACTATGATATACACACATTACAATCTACTTCAATTATTTTAATCTTAGATATTTTTTCAGCAAGAGTGACCTAAATATTTGTCCTCTTATCTTCAAAACTTCCATATGAACATCAAACATAAGAGGTGAAGTGCCAATATCATAGATTGTCTTATTAGTCTACCAGTTTAAGCTCTATTTTCTAATTGATGCATGTGGATATAGATTCAATGCAAGGTTAGAATTAGATCCATTAGACATTGATCTTGTAGATATCTATAGTAATTTATTCTTTGTTATTTTAGTTCTATATTTCTACTTATAGGATGAAATTCTATATCACCTTGGATACTTGTGCATTATTCATGAGGAAAATAGACAAAAAGTAATATCTGAGACTCATTTTAATTAGGTTTTAAAACATTTTATAGTTTAAAATACTCTTGGAGTGTTGAAAAAGTATTTATTTTGACCACATATCAGATCTCATGTATTAAAATATATTAAGTCTTGTAATGCATGTGTAATTTCCAAGTCAGTGAACAAGAAGCAAGGTTTGTATAGACCCTTATTGGTCCTAAAAAAATTATGAGAATCCATTTCCATGAATTTTATTTTAGGATACCTTAATACCAATCATGGTAATGATTGTGTTTATATAGTAGTTGCTAAATTTTCAAAGATGCCAATTCTCATACCGTGTAAGACAACAATAATGTCTCTAGAAAAAACTCAATTGTAATTTTAATATATCTAGATCCACATTGCAATCTAATAAACTATCATATATTATATGGACATAATATTTTTAATCCATTTATTTAGATTAGTTTGGTCTATTCTAGACATAAATATGAACAAATCCATCACATTTCATCCACATACTAATGGACAAACATAAGTGATAAATATGAGTATATTACACCTTCTGAGAGTTTATAATTATAAGAATAAATGCACTTTGGATATGCTTAAACATAAATTCATATGGGTGAATAGTATAGGTTAATATTATAGAAATGAATAATCACAAGGTTGATAAATAGATCTATAGCAAGCTAATTAATTTGCAAAATCATTTAAACAATGTTCTAAATTTATACTACTAAAATATGCTAAAAATAAAAATTATAATTATTTATTGATATTGAAATTAATAGGAAACAAGATTAATTAGATGGCATATTATGTGCACAAAAATTTGGGATAAAATAATAGGGAATTGGAATAGATCAAGATCATGGATCAATCATTAGATATTATAATTTACATTTTGGGGCATTAGATCTAGATAAGTTATGTTGACTCTACTATCAAACATTTGATAGAAGTCTCTAGTATTAAATATTATATGGATATAAGTGTGACCACATGGATATTTTTAGGTTTTCTATTGCCTTTGGTCTCGTTATCCATATCTCACACATAGGTTATCACTCTTTGTCAAATGATCAAACCCTAACTTATTCACCCTTGGAGTGACTATGGAAAAAAATGGGTTATTGGATACATTGTATCAATTTACCCCAAAAACCCTTTGACAATAGGGACTAAATACATAGCCAATACTTGGAAGAGGGTCTAAAAATTATAGAGTTTTCCTATACATGTTGTCTTATGTGTGTATCAATATGTAGCATGTGATGAACAAGTACATAGAGTGACATCTCTTGTAACATGAAATATATGTCTCATGGAAATACTCCTTCAGTACATCGGACCTATATACGGGTTGTCCTTATGATTGATATTGAAATATTAAAGTAATTAATGTTAGGTTGTCCCTATGCTTGATTTAATGTCTTTTGTAGGCTCTCTTGTGAGTTAATAGGTCTATGCTAGGTGAGTAATTAATGAGGATCAAACTTGTATATATATATATATATATATATATCATGACCTGACTTTATGATATGTTGTACATGTTTTTGTGAGACTTTTTATAACATGTTTTGCTTAAATCCACTCTAAATTGGACTATGTGATTCAAATGTTATCATGGTTTAGATTTCATGTTGATAAAATAATTAACAGGTATGATTTTGGTTTATTATTTTTGTACAAGATGATTATACATTATTATTTTAATCATGTTTAAATGATACTCAATTTAGTTTTCATTAACATTTATTTTTAATAATTTCACCTTATTCAGATACTATTGATGCCCCTTATGTGGTTTTAGGAACATGTCAATGAGCTAGGCTTGACATTGGACTTTGGCAACTCAGATAATAATGGAGAAAATTATAAGCATGTCATAATTGACATTGAATTTAATATTGGATTATGTCATTTTATAATCCATTGGTTCAGTCTTACATTGTTATAGTCATCTTCACGAATTTTATTATGTTATTGACTAGTGTTTTCCATCTTCATCAATTTGGATTTTTTTGATTCTTGGGCACTTTATATTTTAGTTATGTCTTGTTCATTTTTTAGTAAGTATTATGTGACGGACTTAGCCAACCTCATTCATTGGGCCCCTTCATAATAGCGGTTATTTACCCTTAAGAATTTACCTTAGACATGGACCATGATTCTTGTTTATGTGGGTTACATGCTAGGTTGAATAAATTTTCAAAATAAAAAAGTAAAATAATTTAAAATGATACCATGCCTTTTTATTAAAACCCTAGGGTTTAACCTAGGTCAAGAAAGGGTTAAAGTGTAGTTGGGTCTTGGAGTAAGGATTGCTTGGAAATAAAAGAAAAATAATTAATTATTACTCCCAAGGAGGTGTGTGACAATTTTTTGTAAAAGGCATGGGAAATTAGAAAAAGGAAAAATGGAGGAAGAATGCATGTGAAGGAGGACAGATTTTTGTAATGCTTGTGCAATTGGGATAACTATAATGATGTATTTTCACCAAGAAGGGAGTTTTTGAGACTTACTAGTTTTTTAATCATGGAAGCAGGATGGCATATTTTTTTGGTTAGGAGGAACTTTTGCAAGGAATGGAATCCATGGATAGATTGGTGTATTATTTTTCCCTCTTGGAGAAACTCTAGGATATGAAGCCACAAACTTAACATTAATTTTCTTTGTTGTAGCTTGGATTGAAATAGAGAGAAAGGAGGATGCCTAGATTAAGAAAAATGTATTCATGGTTGGGCATATAAAATATCTATTAAGCAAGGACTAATTTAAAAACCCTTATATATTAACTTCAATTGATTTATTTTATTTATGGGACTAATTTTATGCATAAAACCATAATTGAAAAATAAACCTTATGTGGTTGTTTTATGACTCTAAAAACCATGATAGAACTATAGCTTTAAATGACCTGACCTTGTTATTTTATGTGTTTAATTATACTACATTAAAGTGATGGATTGTTTAGTCATGTGGCTATGTTGAAATATTTTTAAATGGTGGGTTTAAACCTTGAATACCATGGCTATAAATACACATTCCATGATTGATTTTCTCAAAACAAAACCTTATTTACACCTTATGTGGTTGTCTATATACCTTTACTATTAGATAAAATGTTATATGGATTCCCTCTCATACTAAAACCATGGTTGAAGTTATACACTTCATGGGCTTCATTTTTTTCTTTTGCATATTTTTGAAGGTTATATGCCAATTATTTGACAAAATGTCCACATACAAAAATTATAGTTGGAAATATATATTTTTATGACTAATTTTCAAACCTTATGAAAGTTACATGCCAAATATATGATAAAATATCCACATACAAAACTATGTATAGAAAGATATATTTATATGAGTAATTCACAAATCTTGTGAAGGTCACATGCCAACTGTTTGAAAAGCTATCCACATGCAAAACTATGGTTGGAAATATATATTTGTATGACTAATTTACAAACCTTGTGAAGGTTACATGCTAATTTTTTGACAAAATGTCCACATACAAAACTATATATATATATATATATATATATATATATATATATATATATATATATATATATATATATATATATGACTAATTTCCAAACCTTGTGAAGGTTACATGGCAAATGTTAGATAAAATGTTCACATACAAAACTATTTAAGGAAATATATATTTTATAATTAATATTCAAATTTTTTTAAGGTTACATATCAAGTGTTTAAAAAAACTCCTACGTACAAAATAATGCCTAGAAATATATATTTATGTGGCTAATTAACAAACCTTGTGAAGGTTGCATGATAATTGTTTGACATAATGTTTATAGGAAAAAATATGACTAAATATATATCATTGAAGGATTATGGTTATTACACTGTAATGGATAAATTTTCATATGAATATATAGTTTAAAAAATATATTATATCCATGATTTCATTGCATGCATTATAATGCCTGAGTATTATTTTGTATTATTTTTGCATACGTTTGTGAAGGTTAAAATGGCGGCCTAGTATGACTATTCATACTTTCTCAAAAGATAATTTTATATGTTGGTATTCTTTCATATATTTAAGAAATGATTTTTATAAATTTATTTAATTATTCATTGATTTTTTAAACCATTTAAAAATTATAGTTCCTTTTATTGAGAATTTCATACAACTGAACTCAATTATTCAAGTGATTACATAGTAGTTCAAGTTGATCTCCATGGTTTTGGATTAGTATAAATCAATCCATGAATATTTAAAGTTATTTAATGGGATCAATGAGATTTATTATTTTGATAATTAATGACTTTTTAAATATTTTGTGAAGGGTTAAGTACTTGAGTTATTTTTGAGAGTTGACATTATGGGTTGACAGTTTTTTATTTGGCCTACAATAATTTTCATGAGGCTCAAATTATTGACCAATGGGATACCTTTAAATTATATGATTATTTTTTGATACATGATTTATTTATTGGTATATAAATATTTTTTAACAATAGTAATTTCCTCTTTTCAGAGTTCTTTTATTTTTTGGTTAAATTTTGTTGTGTGTTATCAATCATCCTTTGGTTTTATTTGATTGCAGTTGTAGTTTGGACCATGGATAAGGGTAATTTATTTCATTATTATAGTCACTTAAAATATATATATATGGATAAATCCACCATCCATGTAATGGATGGGGTGGTTAGTGATACCATATAGATGGGCTCATAGGACTGGCCATATATATATATATTTGCTCTTGTTACGGATTTCTCTTTCTCATCATCTCGATCATCAAGTGGTGGATACCTTATGTTGAAGTTCGATTCTAATGGAATTATACTTCATTTAATCGATATTATAATGTATTTATCTTGTTTTTTATATATGTTTGAAAATATTGTATCACTACAAATCATGTTGTAAGTGCAAGTTTAAAAATGCATGAGCTAAGTAGTTGGTTACATTGTTTATCTATATTGTAAGGAGTTGTTTATGCCATTTTCTTACTTATTAGCACTTATTATAGTAGTTATTGCACATTATTTCAAATCATAATTTAATAGAAAATTTCATTTACTAAGTAGTGAATGTAGACTGATTAATTAATAAATTCAAGGCGTGATTAATTTTTAGTAATGAAAGTTATAATAATTATTCAAATCTACACTAAATTCATCTTTATATTAGAAAAAACATTTTGATAAGTCAACATTTCAACTGTATATATTTTAAATGACTATTTATTAATGGCCACATTAGTGTTATTTGTCATTTAATATTATCTTATTATGATTATTAGAAGTGTGGATAGTTAAAGTCTTCAACTAGTATATGTTTGAAAGGTCAGAGTATTATGATTATTGGAAAGTTAATGATTGAAACTATTTGTTTCTATTTGATTAGTAATTAATGGGATAAAACATTTTTGTTTTCAATTAATACCCTATCTTTATGAATATACATGTTAATGCTTATTACCATATTGAACATGGAAGTTAGAAGTTGTGGAAAGATTATTATTGATTCTATGATACATTATTTAAACGTAACTAGTTACATATTTAAAATGGTGGAGATATTTAATTTATTACAAAAGTAATGTAAATGTTACAAGTGAGCTCTTAGTATATTTATATGTTTGTATAAATGTGTATATGTGACTAGAATTAAAACCATACATTGAATATTCATCAAATTATGTTTTCTATGCTAACTTAAGGGGGATATAAATTTCATAATTTAAATGTATTATGTTCATTGTTTCATTGATTCCTATTTTAATTAATTAGGTATGTTGGTAACGTTTAATCAATGTCAAAATCATTATTTGATATGGTTGTTGGCCAATAATTAATCATAGGCCTATAATTGACCATGTTTGTAAGATTAGTTATGTGGTCAAATATCATCAATCATTTATTACATAACATCATTCTAATATTTGTTTTTTAATAATTATTAATTATTGTGTGAAATTAGTGGGAAGTAAAATATGATATAAGGACATTGAAGGTGAAGGATTATTAAAAGATCCTGATAGGTAACACTATTTAGCAATCTACAAAATAATTAATGTTTATTTCTATTTGGAATTAGATTTGACATGTTGGAAATCAAACTAGTTACGATATGTGGATAAAACTTCGTATGATGAAAGAACCACTCATAGGAGAATCTCTAATTTAGTGATCCTCAAATATTTTATTATCATATAATAAAAAGAACTGATGGTGT
The DNA here is from genome assembly GCA_037957365.1 of Torreya grandis. Classification (NCBI taxonomy): domain Eukaryota; kingdom Viridiplantae; phylum Streptophyta; class Pinopsida; order Cupressales; family Taxaceae; genus Torreya; species Torreya grandis. The sequence continues at coordinate 4,460,062 of JARHVA010000422.1, read as the reverse complement.
TAATATTTGGATTCTGTGAATTAGGTTATTGGAATATTAGTTAGTTAAAATTTATTATCATTAATAGATATTATTAAGAGATATATTAGGGTGTAATGACCCATAATTTGGATATTTAACTATATAATCTTGACAACTAGTACATTTTTCATTGTTTTAATATATATAAGTTTCATTTTAGTTTAGAATCGATACTTATGTCGCATTAAATCTATGAATACTAGATTATCTTGAATGATGTATGATGATCATAATAAGATACTTATATTATCATGTATTGCCATAAATATGAGTGTTTTTATTATGTAAATAAGTGATCTCAAACTATTATGTGGATAATGAATTATCTTCATTTTCTTTGTAGGTAATTATGTCTATTGGTAACATTGTGGATAGTTGTTATTTCCTTTATAATAACATAAATATTAAATTCATAAATGATGTTTTGGAATAGTGTTGATATGGATGAATAAACCAATAATATAAAATGTACATGTAAATAAGCTATGTGTGTTAGGATTATAACTTAATAAATTGTGATTGAGTGATCCAGTGGGTCGCACATGATGATAGCAATATATTATGTGTAATCATGATCTTGGTAAATGTTTACATCGTCTAATAATGTATTATTGTTGGATTAGATTATGAATTAATATTTCTTGTTGTAATTTGTATTTATTTAATTAATACATTAAATTATGCAACTAAAGTACTCTCAATATGATTTATTGAATACCCTTCTAACCTATGTTTGTAATTGTACTCTTACATACTTGACTAGTGTTCCTAATTGAGAACTATAAAGTTTTCCTTGATGAGCCTTGTCATAGGCTATATTATGTCAACCTTGGAACTTAAGTAAGGCTTAAGGTTTTTAATTAATCCTATAAATAAGACCATAAATAGGAATATATAGATGGCATTTTATTAGTGTACTTGGATTAGATTGACACACCCCAATCTTCATATCTAGTATGAATAATCAGCTTCTTAATGTAATATTTTAAAATTCATTATCCTTAATTAATTACATGGGTTGAACTAACATAATTAAGTTATTTATAGATATATCTAGAGATTATTTCTATCGAGTGTCATGTGAATTTTACCATAGACACAAGTGGATCTCAATATTTTAAAAGAAAAATATGGTTTTATTTCATCTGGTATCAAATCCCATGCTGTAAATATTTTTAAGATAAAATATTAATCTTTCACTCTTATAAAGTAATATAAGCATTGATTTTATTTGAAACAAAACCATGTTGTACATACCATTTGATTTGGTAGATTGAAATTGTAAGAATCTTTGTGATAATAAGATCTTCTAACATTGAACTAATAAATTTTTTATTTAAATAGGGCTAAGATATGATTTTATAGAGTCACTTTGCCTCTTTATTTGAATAAGACAATGATTTGTTTTATAGTATAAATATGTTAGAAATTTCTACATTTATTGGAATTAATGTATTTGTAGAATTCTATAATTTTCTATAATTACAATATGATACCTAGCCATAGCCTCGATTGCATCAAACCTTCTTAAAATTAGGTTGTGTTATGGAAAGTATCACTTTTTGACTATTAAATTTTATGGGAAAGTCAATATGAGATTAGTGATAAATGCTTCACTCTTTGAAGTAAGGAAATAATGTTTAATATCTACTATTGACTTATATGGGCAAACCCTCATTAGATACCTATAAAGCTATGATCTTGGGAAGATTGAGGGTTTAGATTAAACTTGGAGGGATAAATAAGGTGAGAGTATCTAAATTACATGGGTAAATTAGTAAATATTGGGGTCTGCACTTATGTAGGAGAATTTTGAGTTGAATTAAAAATTGATCTTGTTATAAACATTAGCCTCCTTTGAGTTGAATATAATAGTATGATGTTCTATGATTTCAAAAGGATGGAAACTAATAAGTATGTGAATCAAATTTTATATTCAACTTGTGCTTTGGATAAGTCTATCCTTTCCCAAAGTTATGTTGTGTCAAAAAAGGAGTCATTACTCAACTATTGACTTATTAAAACAAGTCAATTAGAAGAATATTGATAGAAAATTGTTGTTCAAAACAAATAAATAAATCCTTGTTGAACATTTATGACTTTCATGGGTGAGAAATCTTATGATACTGAGGTATGATATATTTAGGAAGTGTAAGGGTGTGAGTCAATCTTGGAGGCCCTAATGGTGTGAATATTAATGAATTATTTGGGAAAATTAGAAAGCTTGGGGATCTCTTTTTATAAATAAACATCATAAGCCATCTAATCCACAAGACATGAATAATTTTTAGTAAACTTATTAGATTCATGGATATAGAATACAAGGATTTTTTAGAGCACACCCTTTTTTAGGAAAATGTGATATACAAGATCTTTATAGCTGAACATGTTGTATCAAATCATGGTTTTTGTTAACCATCATAAGATTAAAAAATTATTTGAGCTTGTTAATTCTATCATTCTAATTGTCTAATTTAGGCCCAATTTAGGTGTTACCTAAAAATTTATGTTAAGGATTGACTTGTGTTTTCATTATTTTATAATAATTTGAAGGGACATGTTGGTAGATTAACAATATTACCAATACGTTTTTACATTGATATTTTCACACATATTGTGCTTAATCATTGGTTTGGGGAGATATGTTAGAATCTGCATAAATATTATTATTAACAGTATTCATAATTAAGTCATATAACTTGTGATGGTATGTTTGTTTCCATGATTTTAGCAAGAGGGAAGTTACTATAGTTGATGTTTTCAACCTAGTTCAATCGATGTTGGCTGATTTTCCTTAAATAATGATAAAATGTGTACTAAATGTTAAAAAAAAATGATATTTAGTTATTTAAAATTTAATATTATAATATATTATATAGTTGGATTTGGATAAATTATCAAATGCAAAATATTTGAGTTAATATGACACTTTTATGATCAGTGTTATTAAGTTGAATAAAATATATCATCAAGAATATGTTACTCATTCATCGAGAAAGATTATTTCCAAGGATAACCTTCCATTAGATGGCATAAAATTAATCTCTTGTGAAATAACATTTGACTATTATATATGAACATAACTATTTATGCTTATTAGTTGCATATACCAGTTTGGTTGACTAATTTGTAGCCATGATGTAATCTAAAGTTGATTTGAGTGATTGTGAAGCACTTCTTGTTTTTATGAGTTGTACACTTATGGAAAATTAACAAGGTTTTTCTTGTTGAAACACATGAATCTATTGGCCTATAAGTTCAAATATACTATGAATATTTTGGAATGAATATTTATAATTTTTTTAATAGGATGACTAGAATGTATGATAATTTTATTCTTAGAAAGAGAAAATTGAAGTATTGATTAGGTGGTGCTAAAAATCCTAGGTACCCACTTAAATCTTTGAAAGAATGATAAAACAAGGGTAAATGCGCTCAAATGGATAATTATTTGATGGTTGGATTGGTATCCCTGGACCGTCATCAGCACACAACAAATAGATAACATGTTAGAAATGTTGGGGTTGCATGTGAATTCCTAGAATTCCTAGAATGACTTATCTTATGTTTAGTGTGGTTGGTGAAAAATATTGCACCAACCAATGAATGGTTAATTATTTTAAGATAAGTAACCATAATGGTATGTTTTAATTTATTTTGATGACATTATGCGATGAATGTTGATGTGATTAATCATAAGATATAATGTGTATTATGGAATAATTCCACTTCATATATAGGATTTTGTTGAAAATTTGATTATTGTAACTATTATCTTGAAGTTGAAAGGTTGTGTGTAGTAACACTTCTTGACAATATGATAAAACTTGTATCACCAAATTTATTTTGTGTTCAATCATCTAAATGAATGTTTTTATTCTTTCTAGATCTAATGGTTGTAATCCATGATGGGAAGTGTTGATAACACTTTAGTCATTACATTGTAAGCATGTTAAGGTAAAGTTTAGTCATTACATATTGGAACACCTATGTTCCCAAAACATTTTAAATTAAATGTTCACATAGATGGATCGAAATAGTTAATTTTAGAAGTGTTATGTTAAAAATAGTAGGTTGATAATAATTTATGCTAAGGTAAGAGCATGTTTGGATGGTAGACACAATTGGATTCAAGTTTAACAACTTTGTGATGGATAAATGTTAGTATATTAAGGTAAAAAATATAAACTATATAACCAAGTTCATAATATTATGAAATATTATGCTAATAAATGTTTATGGCACACCCCATCCTATTCATTCTAGTGTCACAAATATGACACATAAGATGAAAAAGTAAATTAAAGAAAGAAGTTGTTTTCTTAATAATTAGAATGATAAAAAGGTAAGCCTAAGCATTGTCACTTTAGATAAATGAAAATGTTATGGAAGAATGTTAGTTATTAAGTTAAAAAACATTTAGTTAATATTGTTCCTTGAATGTTTAATTAGTCGCTAGCATGACTAATACTTAAGAGGGGATGATATCGTGACCAAAATTTATGACATGTATATGTTTTTGTGATAATTTTATACCATTATTCACTTAAATTTGGTTGACATTAGACTAAGTGATGCAAATGTTATTCTAGTTTATATTCCATATTGAAATAATTATTAACTGGTATGATTCTCATTAATTGTCATAGAAAAAGATGATTATAATTAATTATTTTATCATGATTATATACTAATTAGTTAAATTTTAATTATCATTTATTATTAGTAATCGTACTTCATTTAGATACTCTTAATTCCCCTTATGTGTTTGCAATAATAAGTTAATGAGATAGGCTCGACAGTGGACTCTGGAAATTGGGATAATAATAGGAAAAATTATTAGCAAGTCAAAATTAACACTGACATGTAATATTGAGCTAGGTTATATTCTAAGCCATTGGTTAATTACTACAATGCTATAGTCATATTCATGATTTTTATTATGTTCTTGATTCGTGTTTTCCATATTCATCTTTTTGCATTATTTTATTCTTGGCCACTTTATGTGTTGGTTATGTCTTGTTTATTTTTTATAACAATTATGTGGGGGACATAGCTATCCTCATTCATTAGGCCCCTTGGTGGTATTTTTTATTTAACCTTGGTACATTACCTTGGACTTTGGGCTATGATTATTACTTATCAAGGTTGAATGCTAATTGGAATTAAATTTCAAAACAAAAACATAAAATAATTTAAAACCCTACCATGCCTTTTTATTAAAAACTAAAGACTTAACCTATGTCAATAAATGGTGAAAGTGTATTTGGGTCTTGGAATAAGGATCTCTTGGAAATAAGAAGAAAATTAATTAATTATTACTTCTAAGGAGGAGTGTGGAGCATTTTTTGGAAAAGGCATGGTCAAGTGAAATAAGTAAAAATTTAAGGGGCATTCATGTGAAGGAGGATGCATTTTTAATGCATGTGAAAGTGACCTAAAAATAATGGTGCATTTTGGATGAGGAGAGAGTTTTTAACACTTCGTATTTTTTATCATGGAAGGAGGATGACATACTTATTTCAATGGATGGAATTTTGGAAAGGAATGGAAATCATGGAAATAATGATATATTATTTTTCCATCTTGGAGAAAATTCTAACTATGAATCGACACACTTAACATTATTTTCCTTTGTTTTAGCCTAGTATGAAATGGAGAGAAAGGAGGATGCTTGAAAAAATAAAAATACAATCATGGTAGGGAATATAAACTCTCTATTAGGTAAGGAGTAATTTAGAAACCATTATATGTTTACATGGGATTATTTATTCCATTTATGGGACTAATTTTATGCATAAAACTATGGTTGAAAAATAAACATTGTATGGTTGTTTTATCACTTTAAAAAACATGACATAACTATAGCCTTGAATGACATGATCTTATTATATTATGGACTGAGTTTTACTACATTAAAGTGATAGATTTTTTAGTCATATGGCTATGTTGAAAATACTTTTAAATAGTGGGTTCAAACCTTGAAAACCACAGATGGAAATACACATTCCATGGCTGATTTTATCATAATAAAACCTTGTTTATACCTTAGATGGTTGTCCATACGTTTAGTATTGCATAAAATATTATATAGCTTGCATTTCATACCAAAACCATGGTTGAAACTACATAAATGAAGGATTTTATTTTTTCCTTTGGATAACTGTGAAGGTTGCATGCCAATTTTTATAAAAATAGCCCACATACAAAACTATGAATTGAAATATATATTCATATGATTAATTTCCAAAGTTTGTGAAAGTTACATGCCTACTATTTGACAAAATGTCCACATACACAACTATGGCTATAAATATATATTTGTATGACTGATTTCCAAACCTTATGAAACTTATATGCCAATATTTTGACAAAATTTCCAAATCTAAAACTATAAATCAAAATATATATTTCTAAGACTAATTTTTTAAACTTGTGAAGGTTGCATGACAATTGTTTGACAAAATGTTTGCATGCAAAGCTATGGTAAAAAAATATCCTTGAAATACTATGGTTATTATATGGTAATGGTTAGTTTTTCGTACGAATATCATGGCATAAAATGTAAATTATATGGCTGATTTAATAGCATTCATTGAAAGAGCCACATATACTTTTGTGTTATTTGTGCATATATTCTCGGAGATTAAAATGGTGGCCTAGTATGACTATTCATACATTTTCAAAGGCTGATTTTATATGTTGATATGATTTCAAACATTTGAAATATAATTTTCATTACTTATTCCTAGAGTGATTAATCCATTATATAGGTTTTAGTTCATTTTATTGAGAATGTCATATATATAAACTCAATGACTCAAGGAAGTACCCAACATTGTAAGTTAGTCTTCATGGGTCTATATTGGTATAAATCATTCCATGAATCTCTATAGGAATATAATGGGATTAATGAGAGTTCTTATGCTGATAGTAAATGCATATTCCTTATTTGTTGTGAAGGGTTAAATGCTTGAGTTGTTACCTAGTGTTGACATTGTGGGTTGATAGTTTCTAATTTGGATTACAATCAATTTCCATGAGCCTCAAATTATTGACCAATGGGTTGAATTAAACTTGTATGATTATTTTTAAGGCATGTTTTATTGATTGGTATATAATATTTGTGAAAAGGAGCAATTGACTCATTTTAGAGTTCTTTTCACTGTTTGTTAAACCTTGATGTGTGTTGTCAATTTTCCTTTCATTTTTTTTATTGTGGTTACAAGTTGGACCATGGATTAGAATAGTTTATTTCATATTCATAGTCCCTTAAAAGACTTATATACCTAATTACACCGTCCAATTGATAGATAGGGTAGTTAGGGTCACCATATGGATGGGTTCATGGGACTGGGCATGAATAAATACTCTTATTATGGATTTCCCATTATCATTACCTAGATCATAGAGTGGAGGATAATTCATGTTGAAGTTTTTATTACAATGGTATTATGTTTTATTTTATCCCTTTTTGTGTTATTTTATCCTAGCTCAATATTACATGTCAGTGTTAATTTTGACTTGCTAATAATTTTTCCTATTATTATCCTAGTTTCCAAAGTCCACTGTCAAGCCTACCTCATTAACTTATTCTTGCATACACATAAGGGGCATTAAGAGTATCTGAATGAAGTACAATTAAGAGCATGGATAGTTAAGAGCTTTAGTTGGTATGTGTTTGAAAGGTCAAAGTATTAAGTCAGTTAGAAAGATAATGATTACAACTTTTCATTTTCTATTTGATTAGTCATAAGTGTGATAAATAGTTGTTTTTGTTTTTGTCAATTAATATCCTCTCTTTATGACGAAATCCATTAATTTTTCTTAGCATATTACGCATGGAAGTTAGAAATTTTGGAAAGCTTATTATTGTTGATTCTTAGATTCATTATTTAAACGTAAGTAGTTATGGATTTAAAATTGTGGAGGCCATTACTTTATTACCAAAGTGATTTTAATGTTACAACTATGCTCTTGAAAGATTTATATGATTGGATAAATATGTAGTTGTCAGGAGAGGTAAAAATATATATTGAATATTCATTGAGTCATGCTTTGTATGCTAACTTAAAGGGGAAAGTAATTTTGTAATTTAATTATAATAAGTTCATTATTGAATTAATACCTATTTAACTTAATGAGGCATTTTTATAGCCTTTATATCATTCCCAAATAATTGTGAGATATGTTAGTTGGCCAAGATTTATTCATATGCCTATAGTTGATCATGTTCATAAGATCGGCTAAGTGGTCAACTACTATCAATCATTTATTACATAAGTTCATTTTCATATTTGTTGATTTAATAATTAGTAATTTTTATGCTAATTTAATGGGAATGAAAATATGGTTTAAGAAACCTGATGGTCGAAGATTATTATAAAATCTTGACATGTAGCAGTATTTAGTTATCTACAAAATATTTAATTTTTTTCTGTTTGAAATTAGATTTGGCATGTTGGAAATTAAACTAGATATTATGTGTGGCTATAAATTACTATGATATGAGAACCACTCATGTGATATGATCAATTCTAGTGATGCATAAATAATCTATTATTGTATCATAAATGGAAGCAATGGTGTTAATATTTGGATTCTATGTATGAGATTATCGACATATTGGTTGGTTAAAATTTATTTCCATTACTATCTATCATTTTGATATGAAATAAGGTTAAAAGACACCTAATTTAGATATTTAAGTATATAATCATGATAAGTAAGACCATTTTCATTGTTATAATATCTCTAAGTTTTGTTTTAATTCATAATCAATTCTTATATTGACATTGAATCCATTAATACTAGATTTTCTTGAATGATATATATATTGATTTTAATAAGATACTTATATTATCTTATATTATCATAAATACAAGGGATTTTTTTGGGTTAATAAGGTATCTCACACTCTAATGTTGATAATGAATTATCATCCTTTCCTTGGTAGTTAATTATGTCTATTGGAAACATGATGCATAGTTACTATTACCTTCATAATAACAGGAATATTAATTTAATAAATGATGTATTGAAATAGTAGTGGTATGGATGAATAAACTAATAATATCATTGGTATGTGTAAATAATCTATTTGTGTTATGATCCAAAGGTTATAAATCATAATTGAGTGATAAAGTGGGTAGTACATGATGATAATAATAGATTATTCATAGTTATGACCTTAGTAAATGTTTGCATGGTCTAATAATATATTATGAATTAATCATTTTTGTTGTAATTTTTATTTATTTAATTGATACATTAATATATGCATCCAAATTAATCTTCATATGATTGATTGAAACACTTTTAACCCATGGTTTCAATTGTACTCCTAGGTACTTATCTAGTAGTCCTAATTGAGAACTAGCAAGTGATCATTTATGACCCTTTCCATACTCATTATTTTGTTAGTATCAGCACTTTAGTAAGGCTTAATATTTTTAAATGGTCCTATTTGGATGACTAGAAAAAGGAATAATTATTTTGGAGTTTATGAGTGTATATGGAGTACATTGATGCACCTAAATATTCATATCTGATATGAATAATTAGCATCATAATAAAATATTTTAAAATTCATTAACCTTAGTAATGTACCAGGGTTGACCTAACATAGTTACAATATTCATCAAGATATTTAGAGATTATTTCTATCGAGTGCTATGGGAATTTTACCATAGTCACAAGTGGATATCAGTATTTAAAAGGAAAAAAGAAATTGGATTTGTTTCAAATATTAGCTATGTAGTTGGGACATAAGTGTCCACAAAGTTATAAAATAAGTAAAGGTCCATTTCCTTCATAGACATACAATTGACAGTTTTCTAAAACATCATTTTTTGAGGACTATATGGAACTATATGATGTAGTCCAATGCCTATAAATTGTAGAATTGCTCAAAGTAATTATTGAAAAAGTCACCACCATTTTTCAGACATAAAATCTTAATAGCTTTACTTGATTATTTTTATAAAATTGCCTTGAAGTCTTAAATATGACTAAAGACCTTAGACTTCTCCTTAATAATGTACACCCACATATAGATCAAATAGTCATCAATAAAAGTAAGCATTTATTTATCCTATTAAATAAATGAGCTAGAAATGAACTAATAATGTCATTGTGAACTAGATTTAATATTTTTGTAGCTCTCTATGATTTATCTTTGTCATAATTATCTTTAGGATGCTTAGAAAGTATGCAACCCTAGAAAATACCATAATAAAAATGAACATGTGGTAACCTTGAAACCATGTCATTATGATTGAGTTTCTCCAAGTATTGATAGTTAATATGGTTGAATCACTCATGCTATAATTTACCCACCCAATATGTATGAGTGAGTAGAAAGTAATAAATTTTATTAGGTGAAAATGTGGGAAAGTGTACAACCAAAATTGGTAATCTATTTTTACAAATGCAAATATAGAGTCACTATACACTTCTTTAATTACCATAGAATTAGGGGTGAGCTTAACTCTTTTTCTTCAACTAATATGAATGATTTAATAAATAGATAGGATATTGGTGGATAATGAGGAAACACATAAAAAGTCCTAAAATGTCCCATTAGTCACTTCAAGAAATCTTATCCCACTACATTTTGTAGAAGTAACATCACCCAAAAATGGAAGGCATAAAACAAATATTCAAGGACAATAAAAAATATTGTGATGAAGATATGTAGTATGATGCACCAAGATCAATAAACCATGTGGAAGGTTGGGATGCAACTAGAAAAAGTGTTTTGTCTTTATATTTTCTCTTGATATTATCTTTAACCTTATAAAATTCTTGCACTGATGAACTATAATTAGCTAAATTAGGGATACTGATATTATGCTTCTCAAACATCTTTGTTAGTTGGTCAACTAGTTCCTTCATATATTTAGCTTCATCATATCTATTTTTCTTATAGTAGGCACATGTGAGTCTCTCTTATTTGGGTTTCTTGCCTGAAAATAACCTAGTTGATGCTTTAGACATATCATCAAATTTTTTATCCTTTATTTTCACCTGGTCATTTTTATTATGTTTCTTCTCCTTATTTCTTGAATCCTTATGTTTTTCATGACTTAAAATTAAGGAATGTGATTTATAGTACTTTAATATACTCATTTCAATAAGTTTGACTTGCTTTTATGTTAATTAAATAGTAAAATCATCCAAGGATGACATGGTTCATATAGCTTCAAGGGTATAGTTGGTGGCATGTAAGGTAGAAATGTAGATATATTAGTCAAAACCTAATTTGGAAATGATAGAAAGAATTAATTGTTAACCCTTTTAGTTAATACTTCAATGTTTTAACTATACCCTAAATAATTTCAATTTTGTGAATAAGTCATTTATAATGTCAAAAGTGTCTACACTAAAATTGATGAGCTCATTTTCTAATTCATGAGCTCTCATAATGTCCTAAATTCCAAATAGTTTTATAAAATTGTCAAACATCATTAGGAGATGTTCCAGACTCAATATAAAAGAGTAAGTGAGGAGATGTTATCATACATAATATAATCTAGACTTCATCATTTATATTAAACCACTTCACCTTATTTGCATCAAGCATTGGTTATTTTTCTATAACCATAATGATTAATTATATGCCTTTACTCCTAAATAGAATTTTTATTTTGACTTTCCACTTTAGATAGTTTAATGGTTTAAGAAACATTATTTGATTCTAATCTATTGCAATAAGTAGGCATGAGTTGAATTGATGATGCTAGGAAAAAATATATGTAACCCATAAAACTACAAAGGTTCAATTTTTAGCCCTCAGTCCCAAAGAAAATTCTTAGCCTTCTAATTCATTTAAAATCTTAATTCCTTTAGTAATAGAACTAGTTGAAGAAAAGGAAGCATGGATTAGAGTGTAGAGGAAGAAAAATGGCAAAAGATCTGAGTCCAACATGACTATTTGTTTAGGAGGGCCACTCTAAGAAATATAAGATGTGACCTAGTTTATGTTGGGGTTCTATGGATGTTGTTGTGAAGATGTTTATTGGAAGGAAAAATTTGGTAAAATATTCTATGTTTCCTATTTTTTTGGTAGCAGATTTTATTTATTATTTTTTAAAGGTTAAGTGGAAGATGATGGAAGGTTGTAATCAATGCTATCCTAGTTTTATTGTTTCACATATTCATTTTTTGGTACCTTGTGGCTCTCATGGGAGGGCTATTACTTTTTTATTATTTTGTAATGATTTCACAAAATCATAGGATTGGTAGATCTTTTTATGTTTCCTATTGGTTACTATGTTTTTGGAGATTTATAGTTATATATGTTAGTCTCTTTTCTATTGGGTATGGCACCCTTAACCCATATTTAACCTATCAAATAAAAAATAATGGTTCAATTTTACAATGATCTAGAATAACACTAATGTATAATGTAAGAAAACTCTTATAGTTTAAATAATATTTCCTCAAAAGGAGATGTACGCTTAAATTTATGGGAATTTGATGCTCTTGATTGGAAAGGAAATCTCCACTTTGCAAAAAAAAAATTGAGTGGAAACATTTTGACTCAATGTTTCAAGAAAAAAATTGGCCTTATTTTATTGATTGTGACAAAGAGTTAAAATCCCATATGTCTAGGGGAAAATCCTTAGGATAAGTGTTATGAGTGTGAGAATCAGGGGAGATGGAGTTAGGGGCATCAAGACCTATGATACCAAAATTAGGTCATCATAATTAAAATTAGTTAAAGTAGGTTGGTGGAATACAAGTGGTTATAAAAAATTCATAAAAATGTAATTTAGTGGAAGAAATTAATTATAATGTAGGCTAGTGGTATTAGTTCATCAAAATGTAGCTCGATAAAAGTAGGCCATCAGAGAGTAGGTCATCATAGTCAATAGTATCAAAAGTAACAACAATATGATAAGGATGTCAAAAGTATAGCATCAAGATCATGTCTATTAGAGTCATTTATGATGGGATAAGTAGCATTAGAGTCACATCCATCTAATGTAATATCGATAAAAATAATAAATTAAAAAGTATCTAGGGTCGATTTAGGTGAGTTATAAGTATGGGTCAAGATTGATAACTATTAGAACAAATATTACGTGAAATAACTATTAGAGCAAGTTTTGGGTTAAATGGTTATTAGATCATGTCGCGAGTACAACAATTACTGAAGCAGGTCAAGTATTTGAGGTGCAAAATTTAGTTATAATTATAATATATGTTACAATGGAGAAAATTCTACCTAATTGTATGTAAAACTAACAAGTTTCAATTAACAAGTAAAAATTTAGATTTGCTATTGTTATGAAATTTACATAAAAGATCCAGTGAGTTTGTTAAGAAACCTAGAAAAACCCCAAAATAGTATTTCCTTAAGAGATCCTAGTCATATGGATTTACATAAAATACAGTAAAATGTCTTAAAACATTCAAAAAAATGTTGAAATCAACTGTCACAAAATTATGTGTTGTTTATAGATGATCTTACAGTTTTGACACATCTGAATTTAATGGCACAATCCATTTTCTGTTAAAATTTATTGGATGAAATATGACCATCAAGAGGCATATTTCTCTTTATTTTTTTTCTAAATATATATCAGCTAAGGACCCTAGAAGAAGATAAAAATATGAGAAAGAGTGAATATTCAATGTACAATTTGAATGAATGACATATTTATGACATGTAAGCTAAAATAACCATAAATACACAGATTATATAGCACCCTTCTATGCTACTAAAAATACAACTATTTTTTATTATTATTTTTATTAATTATGATTTTGTAAATTATAAGATCCATTTTTTTCCAAAATATTTTCATTTATAGTTGACATCAATATGTAAAAAAAATACTGTGCCTTCATCCATATTTATTCCTATTGGATTATTATGGATTAAAAAGACATGTTTTTTTGTTTCATATTAATATGAATTATACATGGAACTATTTTTTGTATAATGATATCATATATTTTATAGAATTTTTTTTATTACATGTTAGTATCATATCAGTGTCAATCACTATTAACCTCTATGAAAAGGAATTACATATTAATATCATATCAATTATCATATAATGGGTACACACAACCAACTCAATGCTTATGAATTTGTATGGTCTATGCAATTATTTATTCCATTGTGTCATATGGTCTATGTTTTCATTTATTCCATCATATTGCATGTACTATTAAAATTTTGCCACGTCATGTTCTACAATATTCAATTAAATAAATTAAAAAATGTAGAAATAGATATGAGGTTCTTAGATTGTGTGGGAATTTTTTTTCTAGTGAATAAAAATATTTTTGTGATGTGAAAATTTCCTATTTAGATTTGATTACATATTTTAATTATTTTCCATTGATTTAATTTGTTATAATCTGTATGGTGATCTACTTTACTCTAGAACACAATGGTTGAGGAAAAAGTCTAGGTAAGATCACATTGAACAAATTTTGAATCACCCAAGGAAACATATTATCATATTAGAAACTATGGGATCATTTTGTAGAAGCACCAAAATAAACCTATTATCCTATTGGAGACTATGATGACTAGAACATCTAGTTCTCTCTGTTGTGCCAAATCAAAGAAAAATCTATGTAACATTACATATATAATTTTCATACTTTGGTTTCCAAACATTGGATTCAAGATTTAGAGTAAAATACTATATTGAAATACACAATAGGGTTTAGACCTCACATCTATTTAGAAATAAATTTCTTATATATCTCTTTAATTAGATAAACCTACAGATTTGCTTGTAATTTTTTGGAACAATCCAAGATGAAGACTAAGATATAAGATTTGAATTCATGGACTAAGAAAAAATCTACATTTTCAAAGAATATATTCCAAATTAGGGACCAACTCCAAACAACCTCCACTGATGAAGCAATAATTGTCAAATTATCAAACTAAGTAGTTCAACAATGGTAATTGGTGTTCAACTCACAACTACAATATCCATTCCAATGAATAATTTTATGATAGGAATACTTTAGTTACACAAATTGAAGTAGTAAGTACAAACACAACATCATTAGAGAACATAGCTAGATAATGGATGTTGAGCCTAGAACCTTGGTGGCTACCAAAAACATCTCTATTACCCCTACAAAAATAAAGGAAGCAAAATATTTTTCCATCATCATATGTTGATCAAAATTTAACTTTTACATGTATTTATTTACAAATAAAGTTAGACAAACCTAATTTATCCTAAATCAGTTTAAAATTTGACCTTACCATTGATCCTTTAGCCTTAACCATACTCCATTGAATGGTTTAACATGATATTTGAGAAACACGTATCTCATCAATGCCAATTTGTGTATAACATCAAGTATTTTAAATAAACACTCTTTTTAAAAATCATTAAATTAAAGGAATGTTATGTTTTACTTTGTCAACCCTATATTTATCATCCACATGAGGTCTAAGAGAAAAATATTGGAAATATTGTCATCTATTTTGGTTATATGAGATATCACATATCAAAATTAATCCCTAATTTATCACTCATTAGTGAAAAATAGTATAAGGAGATATCTGCATGTAGCAAAAAAAATTATTTTGATTATAAGATATGACCATTACAAAGTTGTTGACCCCAAAAACAAGTTCAGTATTGAGCAAATGCACATTTATGCACTTCATGAAGAGATCAATACCACTAATTGAGATCTATCTATAATCAAAACCATATAACATATTCACATACCTTAAACATAATTATCATTAAATCATATGTCAACTATCATAAATGTGCCAATGCTTTCTATACAACAAAGTGGTAGGACACAGGGAAAAGTAGCCACATGGACTAAGGAACTGTAGTGGAAATTATGAGAGAAAGTGATAGGTGGACTAGATATATAAATATCTTGACATATAATTATTATGGTATGGAAGTGAATGACATGGTAGGTGGACTCGAGCCAAGTTGACATTTCAAATATAATAAGAGGGAAAAATTTAATAATGGTGAAGATTCTAGGTAGGAAGAGGAGTATAAAAACAATTCAGAAGAGAAAACACCAACCCCTAAAAAAATAAGAAAAAGAAGAAGAAAAATAAAACCCCAAATAATATAATCTTCTAATAGTGAATAAGGTGATTTCTATGGATTTCCAATAGAGGTATCTGTAATAGAAGGAGAAACTAGGAAAAATAAGAATAGCCGAGACCCCCAGAAATAGATTTGATCAAGAGAAGACATAGTAAATGGAAACTAGATGGAAATAAAGAGTGGATGAACCCAATCTAACTTAGGATCATGGAATAGGAATCCCTGGATTATGGTTCATATGTTGTTATTTTTAGAAAACTATAAAATATAATTATTTATATAATAGTCAATATTAGTTAATAATGTTATATATTATATACTTTGGCCTAAAAGGTTATTGTGTGAATGTTGTTGGTGTAATGGTTAAGGAATTACTATTTTATAGTATTCCTTTAATGCAATCCTTTCGTCTTCCACTTGAGACTCTCAGTCATGATCCCATCATTCCTCATGAAGTTTCCTCTCCTAAACATACTCCAATACCCTGTTCAAGTATTTAAGAGATCACCATTGTACATAGCTAACCCTAACCCATCCCAGATCCTCTTTCTTCACACCTTAGGTGATCACATAGGGATTTTTTTCCTATGTGATATAATAGCATAGGGAAATTATAAGGGTAAGTCATTGATCACTACCATGGCTCTTTTGATGACTTAACAAAACTAATTGTATTTTATTAATATAGTGGTTAGAGGGAGGTGTATTTAAAGAGTGCTTGGATAGTTAGATGACTTTCACCCTCCTCACATGAAGTGAGTCAAGAGGATATTTGATGTAAATTAGAGTTGAGAAATGCCAAAACACTCTCCAAAATGGAAGGATAAAGTATTTATGAGATTAGAAGGTATTGATACATTGAGAAATGACAATGAGTGATGGTCAAAATTAATCCTAGGGGAGGAGACATCCTGAATTAGGAAATGCCATAAAGACTCATAACATTAGATAATGTCATTATGAATACTCTCACATAGTGAAATTACACTATAATAATGATGAATATAATTCTAGAGAGTAAGAATGAGACTCAAAAGGATAATATATGGGATCTGTAAGATGACACTGATATGAAGAGGCTATTGGCAGAGCACTTGAGTTTTAAGATTGAGATGTCTAATATGATATAAACTAATAGTATGATAAGGATTTTTAAGAGATCATTAAGGCAAGATACATTAATAAACATAAAAATCAAGGGAAAAGAGACAAACCTTTGGAGTAACTTATTCCATACCCCCGTAGGTAGGAAATGATGCACAATAAAGGGATAGGGCAAACATCATTTACTATGGTATCCCACCCATCTAGATCACTGAGAAACACTAGACCCATGATCAAAACCAATCATGAGTAAGAGGTCTTAGAGTATTATGAACAAGACCCCAAGCATTTCATGTAGCTAGATAATATGCTTCATAGAACCTGAATGTAAGTATGGGCATCATACAATAGGTAGTAGGCATTCAAA
>JARHVA010000422.1:4425000-4437500 GCA_037957365.1 Torreya grandis | reverse complement strand
ATAGGCATGGTGGCCAACCCACGGGTATGATATAATTTTCAAAAGTAAACATTAGTTGGTGAGGGTCAAAAATGTCACTCTCAGGTTAGTTTCATTGACAAATTTTTCTGAGCCTAACATCAATGTCGAGGGGATAAACATGTGGATCTAATACTACATATATTTATATGTATGATATTTAGTTGATTTTTCATAAAGTGAGAGTTTTATGTATGTAATTGAGAAAAAAAATAAGAGGATCATATTCATATCAAGCATGTGAATTTGTAATAAAATAAAACAAGAGGAATATATGTGTGTACAAGCCATGTATGGAAAATGTAGGTTTATAGTGACATTATCAAGTGTACAAAATCATAATTTAGTATCTAAAAGTACCCCTCAATAATTTTTTTAGAAGGAAGTGGATTAAATTGTAAAATATTTTAATCAATCATCTATAATTGAATAGGTCTCCAACACTGCTTCTAGATTTACCGATATAATTATTGTATCTTTTTATCTTTTTTATTTGGTTTTGTAATGGGTAGAGATTCCTATTGTTGATAGATCATAAATGATACTAATTTGAGTATTATTTATTTGTTGTTTTTATTTGATAATTATTTATTGGGTGTTTTAGTTTGTGTTTTTTTTCAAAATTTATAAAATATTTACGTAGTTTCTTTTCTCTCTACTCTAGGGTTCGAATACCTATGTTTAGTAATGTTTTTTAAAAAAAAAAAAAAAGTTTAAGTATAATTTTTAGGATTTATAACATAATATAGAGTTATGAATGAGGAGATGTTCAGTAGTATAATGAAGGTTAGTTGATAAAGAACAGTCCACCCTTTCTCCCCTCAAAGTCAAATGATTTCTTGTACTCTTTTTGCTAAGAAATACCCTATGAAAATTCATTAAGACTTTCAAATTTGTGTATATGCAATATTTTTTTTGCGATAGGTTATTTTTAGAATTTTGTTGTTTAAATAATAAGTATAATGGCTATTTTTTAGATGAAGGTCAATTCATCTATAAAATAAAAATCTTAAACTAAGGCATGGAATCTATATTATTGGAGATATAGATCCTTGTTTTCTTGCACATTGAACATTTGGATTAATTTGTAAAGACACAACCAACTTACAATTTACCCTCATGTGGGTAACTCAATCACTTATGAGTCAATTCCTAGTCTTATGATTTATAGTTGAAAAAAGTATTGATTTATTTATGATAGAAAAAGCCATGTGATTTTAACAAGCTATTCTTGTTACAAATATGTTCATATTCTGATTGGGTGTTTGAGTGTCAACAATAAAGTGAATTAGGTGAACATTGCCAATCACTTGGACAAAAATAGAAAACCATAAATTATAGTTATTATATTCTTTATGAGGATAAAAAATAGGATGAAAGGTAATAGATAAAAAGTATTTATCTATGTCAGGAAGGAATGCTTCAAAAATAAAATAGGTTAAAAAAATATCTATGTATTTGAGTGTAACACTTAACTTTGTTTCTTTTTAATCAGAGGTCACAACAACATCATATATCCAACCACCATTATTTTTAGATTTCATCTCATAAAAAATGTCATTCTATGACACCACTTGATGGAATTAGCATAGATAATTTCTTCCTCGTACATTTTGGTGCAACTTGTGCTAGAACATTTTGATCCAGTTATTTTAGACTTAGGGGTCTGTCAAGATGAATCCCAAATGTTTTTTATTAATAAAATAATATAAGTATAGGTTAACAATTAACAAATCACTACACATTCATATATAAAAAATTAATTAGTTTGTAGAACATATCAAAATAATAGTTAGTTTTGCTTGCTCCAACAATAATGGGTTATATATCATCTCCATTGCCACACAAAAGATATAGTAAAAGTTTCCATCAAAATCACGATGAAGTCCAACAATGGATCACACAAAGGATAAGCTATTAAATACTAACATCCTATAACTAAATGACATAAATGATGTTTTAAGTTTATCATTATTGTATTATTTTCAAATCACATAAAAAATCAAACACTATTCTATCATGACTTTTCGTTTGCATTATATAATATGCATATTATATTTCAACACACTATACATCAAGATTTATAACCAACATAGTTAAAAGGTATAAATAAATGTAAGTATTTAAATTCCATTTGATGGAAGAGGAAATAAAGGTAAGAAAATATTCAAACCTCTTCATGAATGCCTATGCCATGCATCATCTGAAGTATGATCTTTTCTTCAGAAGTAGCAGAAATAGCACTTCCCCTTTTTGAAATAGAATTTGAAAGAGTTAGTTGTTCTCATTATGTTTTCACAAAAGAACATGAATTACTTGATGGAGTAGATCCAACTTCATCTATCCGTTGGTGTAAGAACATTCTTTTCAATTTATCAATCATTTAAATTACGACATGTTTACACTGATTATTAAAAGTGCATATGATAACCATAATTTAAATACTCAAATGTCTCATAAACTCATCATGTCTATACCACTAGAAATGCATCCTCTAATATTCAGATCAATGTTTTTAATTTAATTTAAATCTATTAAAAAAATTATAATATAGAAATAAACACACCTATCTATACCATATTTTATTTAAAATTTTGAAATGTCTCCCAAATGAAAACAATTTCTATCTACAACAGATAACTTAGGAAAAATCAATTATAAAGTGACTTTGCCCTTGAGTAGATCATTATATTTTAATTTGTTAATTTATTCAAATTACATTGGGTTGATTGTTTAGCAAAATTATATATATGTTAAAACTTGTGATGTGAATGGCTTATTTGATAAGGTATGCTTATTTATTTTTCCCATCCAATGGTAAGCATTTCAATTTGAAAATGTGCAATAATGGAGTAATGACCAATTGATTTTTGATAATCTAAATATATTTAGAGTACACCATACATTATTTATTTTGTAAATAATCTTTTAAAAATTAAATATAGTTTGTGTTTAGCCTATCTGAAGTTTTTTATATGCAATTGATTTGGTAAAAAAAAATTTGTATCACACCTTGATGACCCAAGCTATATTAAACTGGTAGGTTCTAAAACCACTCCATAGCACTAGTTATCTTCTCTTAAATGATAAATAAGTCTTCCAAAGTATATTGGACCAAGACATGTTATTTTATTAAATCCAAAAGAAAATGGAATTTTATTGTTGAATCCAAATGCATCCAAATTATAAATGGGAAAATATTAAGAAGCATTTTAGTTTTGGATCAAGGCTTGATTTAATTATAGGATTTGTATATAATCTTCAGTGGTTTATTTATTTATGCTATTATTGTAAGAATGCATTTCCCTTGTTTAGGGTAGTGCATAATTAATTATCATTAGAAGTATAATTTAGTAATTTTAAATTTTGTAAATGAAACTTTACACAAGGTTTGGATAATAGGATTAATTTGAAACACAAAATGTATGTTGTCTATTCTTAAACTTGATTTATTCAATACAAAAATGGAACCAATTTATTATTATTGTGAAATTATTTCATATTAGAATAACTTCAATTTCAAGTTGATGTGAGGGATCTATTAATATGTTTAAGTGAATATCTTATTAAAATATATGTTCTAGATAAGAGGTCCTTAATTAGCATCAAGAAACTAATAACAAGAAATCATGAATTATATTCCAATAATAATATGATAAGTTAATTTTATTTTGGTAATATACCATAAGTATACTAAAAAAATAGGGATAGTGACACAAATCAACCTCAAGTAATATTAATTATTCATCAGCCAAACATGGTGAACTATGTTATAGAATTAACCAAACCTACTTTATTATAAGTTAGAGTGATTCAAATTTGGATCAAAGTAGGTGAAGGATTATTTTTACCTCTTTTAATATAAACTTTCTTTCCATAATACCATAGATAGTTATGATGCAATGTGTACATCCCCATTGAATAGAATGATGACTAAGCCAAGAATTAATCCTAAAATTGATAGATGTCACCATTGAAGTAATTTAGAAAAATATGTCATAGTATATAATCAATGCTAATGTCATGTGCCCTAACTCTTGGATTATATGTATGTATTCTGCTCATAATTTTTAGGGATTTGTGAACCTCTATTGATTCACAACTAGAGTTCAAGAGGCTAAGTTAAATATTCTACATTTATCCATGTATGTTATAAATAATTTTTGTCTTGAATGAACATATTCAAAATATTATGCTGTGCAAAATTTGATGTATTATTGATGGAAGGGATATATTACAAAGTTTATTGAACTCCTAGTTTCTGTAGCTATTAGAACATGGCATTGATCTACTAAATAGAGATATAGTAATAAAAGTAGATGTTTTTTCTTCTAAAATTTATCTATATCTCTTATTATAGTATTCCCTTGTAGATATCTCTTTCTTTATCCCATCATAGAACCATTCTTTGTTTAGAGTTCAACAGAATATATTAAAAAATCTATAGGTATCAAACATTGTATTGTGTTCAGCTATATAATAATGATATTAAAATCAAATAAGGGAAGTGTTAGTTTTGTATTATATATTTTACATTTAAAACGTAGTAGTAAATCAAAAAGTAAGGCATTCCTATCTATAGATTACAAATATGCCTGAGGCAATCATTTTTATACGTAGACTTGAGTCCCACTTCAATACCTATATGTACAAATAACATTTAAATCCTCCAAAGCCCATATTTTTCAATATATGGACCTTGATTTTAAGTAATAAAATAAAATATAATATGCATAATGTCATAATCAACTTCATAAAGTATCAATCCTATCTAATTGTTATGAATTCAGAATACATCATTTTTTGAGGACATTCAAGGCTTGGCACCATGTGCCCAAAATTATTTATATTATATAAAAATATTTAAAAAATTCTAAGAAGTTATAGTTAAAAGTAATAAAAGAGAAACCAAAAAAAATCTTACAAACCATATCTATATAAAACTTTGAATAGCAATAAATTTAAAATAAAGTTAAGTTCATTAAAATAGGAAAGCTTTGTGAGTATTGTTTCAACAAGGAAAAAGATGATTACACATTGTCAAGAGTCAGCTATAATATTGTTTATATATTTTGAGTTTTTAATAATCATGCCAACAATCTTAGATGTTTTCTCTAGCCATAGGTATTTGTGTCTAAAACTAAATGAATTTTTAGTCAAATTAAATAAAGTTGAAACTTAAATAGAAAATATTATCGATTTTCATGAATACATAAAAATCAAATGAGATCAAAATCTCAACACAAATATTTAAACATTATAAATTTACAATCAAGTGCATATTCTTTATATTTGTATACAAAGGGGGTTTTTGTTGAAAAGTGATGCTGAAGTGCAGTTCACTTAGTGTTATTTTTAGCCTATTAGTGTATATTTAGTTTACATGAATTATTTTTGTGGAGGTGAATTTAAATAGTTAGTTAAATTTTAGTTAATATATAATTAAATATAGCTTTAGAAAAGCTAGAGTTAGATTTAGGTAATATTACATGCAAATTGTTATTTAGATAAATTTATAATATTTTATTTATTAATTAAAAAACATGTTCACATGCAATTCTATTAATACATTGTAAATGATTTTTATTTTCAAGGAGGAGAATGATTTGAATAATTTGAAGAAGTATTTTTATTTTGGTAGTTTTTATTTCTTCTATATGTTTTTTACATTTCTTCTGTGTTATGAATATTGTATATATTTGGTTGTGATTTAATTTTGTATATTTAAAATTTTACATATGGTATCAAAGCAGGTAATTTTTTCTTTTGGGTTAAACATTTAGTGGTTGGAATTTTACCAAAAGTTTATCATGTCAAATTCTAACTCCTTATCCATTCCAAAATTTGATGAAAATGAATATGATTATTGGTGCATCAAAATGATGACCTTTTTTATAGAAAAATATTTGTGGGAGATTGTTGACTCAGGTTATGCTAAGCCAGTTGATTCGAATGCCCTCATAACCACTGATAAAATAGCTAAAAAAGAGGCTAAGAAGAAGAATGTGCAAGCCTTGATTCATATTCAAATAGCTCTAGATAAGAGCCTATTTCTAAGAATTGCAAGAGCAAAGATAGCTAAGAATGATTGAAAGACTCTAAAAAAAATCTTACCAAGGTAGTGTTCAAGTCAAAGTTGTCAAGCTACAGACATTGAAGAGACAATTCAAAAATTTGAAGATGTAAGAAGTTGAAAGTGTGAGGACCTATTGTGTCAGAATAAAATATGTGGTCAATAATATGGTACACTTGGAGAAATTGTGAACAATGAGATTATAATAAATAAGGTGTTGATGACTCTCACACCAAGGTGGAACCATACTGTCATAATCATAGAAGAAAGTAAGAATTTGTCTACCCTTCAATTTGATCATCTAGTTGGATCTTTGATGTCTCATGAAAAAAGATTGAGAGATTCATTTAGAGATAGTGATGAGAAAGCTTTTTCCTCCAAATTAAAAATCATAAAGAATGAAGATGCCAATAGTAGTATCAAAAGAAATCAAGTCCAAGGTAGAGGTCAAAATTAAAATTACTCAAAAGGAAATAGAGTCAAAGGTAGTTTTTGAGGAAGAGGTGGTTTTAGAGGAAGAGGTAGAGTTTGATTTGATAAAAGAAATGTTTGGTGTTATCATTGTAATAGGTATGGTCACTTTGAAAATGAGTATAGATTAAAAGAAGGTAATAATGACAAAAGTGTTCATTATGCTCAAGAAGGTGATGAGAATCCTCTAGATAATTTATTTTTATCTTATGACAAAGCTAAAAATGTTTCTAAAGATGTTTGTTATTTAGATTCAGAATGTTCTAACCACATGTCAGGGAATGAAAAGTTTATTTCTATAATGGATGGAAGTTTTAAATCCAAGATTAAGCTTGGTGTTGCCAAATCATTGAAGGTTGCTGCAAAAGGAGCTATGGAAGTCCATACAAAATAAGGTATGAAAAGTGTTAAGGACATTTATTACACTCCATAATTAAGGAATAATCTATTTAGTATTGGACAATTATGTGATAAAAATTATAAAGTTGTATTGCAAAATTAGAAATGTATAATTTATGATAAAAATTAAGGAAATAGGGTGTTTACAATTGTGCCTATGACAAAGAATAGAATTTTCCCATTGATGTTTGGTGAACATAATAGTAGCCTTACCAATATGGCATATGAGGATAAAAGCTGGTTGTGGCATCTCAGGTATGGGCATTTAAATTTTCATAGTTTGAAGATTTTACCATCAAATACATTAGTTTCTAGTTTTCCTAAGGTTGAAGAGCAGAAGAAAATTTGTGAAGCTTGTGCTAAAGGAAAGCATGCAAGGTAAAATTTTCTAAAGGACAAGGTATGGAGCATCCATCATCCACTTTAGTTAGTTGATTCAGACATTTGTGGTCCTATATAAACAAATAGTTTAGATAAGCCATCATATTTTATCACTTTTATTGATGATTACTCACAAAAGTGTTGGGCTTATTTTATGAATAACAATGGTGAAGACCTTGGTAAATTTAAGAGGTTTAAGGCCCTTGTAAAAAATAAAAAAAGGGTGAAAAATCAAATGCTTAAGGATGGATCATGGAGGAAAATTTTCTTCAAAAGCTTTTCAAGGTTATTGTGATATGCATATCATCAGAAGACAACTCACCACTACCTACACACCTCAATAAAATGGTGTAGCTAAAATAAAGAATTGTACAGTGGTGGAGATGGCACATAGTATGTTGCAAATAAAGGGATTAAGCAATACATTTTAGAGATATGCAATTGATACAATAGTATATTTTTTCAATTAGAGTCCCACTGGTGCACTTGATACGATGACTGTGTATGAAGCCTGATATGAGAAAAAGCCAAATGTTAATTATTTCAATGTTTTTAATTGTTTATACTATGTTCATGTTCCTGATCAAAAGAGACAAAAGTTAAATCCCAAAATTGAGTCATGTATTTTTGTTGGATATAATGAGGAAAGTAAGGCTTATAGGTTATATAATCCTCTCACTAATAGGCTTATTGTGTCAAGAGATGTGATTTTTGATGAAGGGGGAGTATATGGTCATCAAAAAGGCCATATGGAGAAGTCAAAATCTTTTTTAATTGATGTTATTATGGATGATATTGATCATGGGCAGACCACTAATATTTATATTCTAAGTGATACAAATCCACCAAATATCCCCTCATCTAGTTATTCAATTTCATGTGTAAGTCTAGATTCAGGTCCTAATTCTATAAGGAAGATAAGAAGATTGAGTGATATATATCAAAGAAGTTCAAATCAAGCACATGAAGAAAATCCAAGAGGTGAGACAGTAAATTTTGCTTTACCTAACAAGGCTGATTTTGAACCATCATGTTTTGAGGATACATGTACTAATGAGGTTTGGATGCAATCCATGCAAGAAGAGATGGATTCTATTCATAGGAATGATAGTTGGGAGCTTACAAAGCTTCCACATGACAAAAAGAAGATTGGCACCAAATGGGTCTATAAGACTAAGTGTAATAGTGATAGAAGTGTTGAAAGGTATAAGGTAAGATTAGTTTATAAAGGCTTCACATAGAAGTATGACATTGATTATGAAGAGATATTTGTGCCAATAGCAAGACAAGAGACTATTAAAATGTTGATTTTGTTAGTAGCTTGAAAGAATTAGAGCATCCATCATATGGACATGAAAAGTTCCTCCTTAAATGCGTACTTAGAAGATGAAGTATATGTGGATCAGCCACAAGGTTTTGAAGTGCAAGGAAAATAAAATCATGTCTACAAGTTGAAGAAGGCCTTGTATGGCCTCAAGAAAGTACCAAGAGCATGGTATCATAGGATTGATGGATATTTTCAGGAGAATAGCTTTCAAAGAAGTAAGAGTGAACCTACCTCTGAGTACAAATAAGGTAATGATATTTTTATTGTTAGTTTATATGTTGATGACTTATTGTATATGGGTAGCAATTTTAAGATGGAGGATGAATTAAAAGTTTCTATGATGAATGAATTTGAGATGAAAGATTTAGGTCTCATGAAATATTTTCTAGGAATGGAGGTTTGTCACAATGAAAATTAAATTTTCATTTGTCAAACAATGTATGCCAAAGATATGTTGAATAAATTTAATATGGTTGATTGTAAATCAGTCTCCACTCCAGCTAGTCATGGAGTTGTCTTGTGTAGAGATGATGGTGTTGAAATAGTTGATGAGACAACTTATAGGAGCATTATGAGAAGCTTGATGTTTCTAACTAACACAAGACCTAATATTGCTTATTCAGTTTCACTTGCTTCAATGTACATGACGAAGCCATAAAAAATACATATGAAGGCAGCCAAGAGAATTTTGAGGTATGTGAGAGGCACTCTAGATTGGTATTCATTACTACACTTCTAAAAGATTCAATATTTTTAGTTTTAGTAATTTTGATTGGGGACGTAGTTTGGATGACTGAAAGTCAACATCTGGGAATTACTTTTCACTTGGTTCTAGTTTGATTACTTGGAACTCAAAGAGGCAAAGCATAGTTTCCCTTTCTTCTACAGAAGCAAAGTATGTTGCAATCACTTCAGCAGGTATACAACCATTATGGTTTAGAAAACTTCTTGAAGAAACTGGAGAGATACAAATTGAGCCCACAGTGATTTTTTTTATAACATTAGTGCCATTAAATTGGCCAAGAATTCAATCCATCACATCAGGGTAAAACATTTTGATTTAAAGCATCATTTTATCCAAGATTTAGTGCAGAAGGCAGTAAAATTGAAATACATCAACACTAAAGAATAGTTAGCAAATATCTTCACTAAGACAGTTGCAAAGGATCAGTTTTTCATACTTAGAGATCAGATTGTGAGCACTCTCAACATCAAGGAGTATGTTGAGAAGTGATGCTGAAGTGCAGTTTGCTCAAATCTATTTTTAGACTATTATTGTAGATTTAGTTTGCATGAACAGTTTTTGTGGAGCTGAATTTAAATAGTTACTTAATTTTTAGTTAATATATTTTTAGAAAAATAAAGCCTTAGAAAAGCTAAAGTTATCTTTAGTTGAAATTACATACAAATTGTTATTTAGATAAATTTATAATATTTTATTTATTAACTAGAAAAGCATGTTCACATGCAATTCTATTAATACATTGTAATTAATCTTCATTTCCAAGGAGAAGGAGAATGATTCGAATAATTTGAAGAAGTATTTTTATTTTTGCAATTCTTAATTCTTTTGTTTTTCTTCTGCATTTCCTCGATGTTATGAATATTTCATATATTTTACTGTGATTTAATTTTATATATTTAAAATTCTACAGTTGTAGACTTTGGCGTGGAAGTTTCATCTTTTGCACACGATAAGTGAAGATTCATCTCGATTTGGAATCCTCCGCATAATGTCCCCTCCCTTTCCATGTGACACCAATGGCTCTCAAATGCATTTACTGTCACTTGCAATTTGAAGCCCAGACGGAAAAGCACCTGCATCTCTAATTTATTCATTTCTTCGTTACGGATACCTCCCAATCTGGCATAGTATGAGTTCTTGTAAAAAGAAGGTTGTCTCGCAACCAAAAAGAAAATAATTAAAACTTCCACCTCTCTCAACCACATCTTGTCTGCCACGAGCGTCCATTTTAGTACAATATAGGTTGGCTGCTTTCCTATGAAGAGTCGTCCCTGTCTGCATAACAACAAAATATTAAATTTGTTCCTTCAATTCTTGTCAGCGAGAAAAGGGTGTCTTTACTTGAAATGATATTTGGTGAACAACTGTTTCGAAATTCAGATAAAGGGTCTCCTCAAGTCAATTTTTTCACTGCCGAGAAGGCGAGTTTTCCTTGTTAAATTTTATGGTACAGAATAGGTCCAGCGCCTGCTCACATGAAGTCAGATAATCGACTAAAGACGAAATGTCACAGCTAAGCTGCGGAGGTAAGTAATAAATCTGTCCGTATTTCTTAACGTTTTATTAAGACAGTTATGGTACAGTGGGACACACAACCACCTCAATGCGTATGAATCAGGTAGTACAATGTTATCCCTATGGTTTACGGAAGTTCACACACAACGATTTTTGAGGGTGATATTTATGGGCCCAAGATTTTTTTTTTCCATTTTTTTTAATCTTCTCGGTGATAAGGGTTGGGGTCCCTTGCCCATTTATTATAAGATACGAAAAATACAAAAGATCAATTGAAGTATTGGAAGGGTCACAATACTCTATTGAAAACTTGGTGAGTTTTTGCTTTATGAAATGCCCAAAAACAGTATAAGGAATGAGGAATAAATTCCAATAAGAGGAACCCAAATATAAACAAAACAAAACAGAAAATAAACATGATTTCTCTTTTATCCAAATTTAACAAAAAGGAATATTTCAGAAAAAAAAAAAAGACACTAAGGCCTATGGTCTAAACAAACCACCACTAGCCCAACCAATCAAGTCACCTCCACCATTAGTATTACTAGTGTTTCCACGAAGGTTGTCATTGGTATCCACTTGCCAACCTCCCACAACACTATTGGTACTAACATGACTTCCATGTAGTTTTTGCTGCCACTACCCAACATACCATCCAACACATCTTATTCTCCAAACCTTATAGCACAATCATAAAACCCATGCCATAATGACAAAAAAATGAAAATTACCCTTAATATGTCTCATGCCAAAAGAACCAATTAGATGAACCAACACTCAACACATTCTCCAATGAAACATCACACCATTTATGGCACTAAGTCAGTAAAAAATATTACCATAAACCAAATTACCAAGGTTAAAAGACACATGAAGGATTAGCAAGAGCATATAAATCCAACATAAAAGATGTGGACCACCAAGATGATCCAAGAGGATTTGGGTTACTAGAACATATTGAATATTACCTTTGTAGCATATTCAGCCCTATGCCAACATCAACATCATTAGTGGTAAGTTGTGCACATATGTTCCAATTTTCCAATCTAATTCTACTCCTCCATTGCCACATAAATCTTGCAATGTCAGTATTCTAGCTTGCATATCATTAGTAATTGTAGCCAGTGACATCACAACACTCTTTAGTTATTAAGTAGTTGCACCAACTATTGTAATGATTCAACCGATGCTTAGTCTTCCTTCATTATATAGTAAAATACAATTCTATTCTTTGTAGATTAGAGATACATGGAAGAATGAAGCTAGGAAGTACATAGACACTAGACATTTGATCACTCAGATATTGTACAAAACTTAGCATAATAGAATTTTGTTATTATAACTCTATACTGATTGTCATCTATTTCTTGATTTTTATGTTATTTGACTGCATTGCACTTGCATATTATCTATCATTGACAAATTGACTTGTATTCACAACTCTCAAAGATATGTTTACATAGGTTAATTGTAGAGTCTCATGTGGGTTCTAGATCAGTGGTACCAGAACTTACACACTTCATATCATTTTTTAATGGTATTTTGGTGTATTTGAACTTTATTATTTTTTA
>JARHVA010000422.1:4342500-4417500 GCA_037957365.1 Torreya grandis | reverse complement strand
GAAATTTTGTAAAATTGTAAATTACAGTTGGACTTTCCATTTCCCTAAGACAACTTTTGAGGGAAATTGAAACAACAATTTGCAATATGAAAATTTATAAATTGTAAATTATAATTGATGTTTTCATTTCCCTAAGGAATCTTTTCAGATAAATGAGGACTCCAACTACAATTTGTAATTTTGCATATTTGTAAATTGCAAATTATAGTTGGAGTTCTCATTTCCCTTATGAAACTTTCCAAGAGAACTATAACTGGGAATTGTAATTTCACAATTTGAAAATTGAAAAACTGTTACTAAGTCCTAGATTTCCCTAATACAAAGGAAAATTAAAAATTTATAAAAGGGACTAGAATTTTCCCAAAAGGCCAAAAAGTGAAAAGTAATGCATTTATGCATTAAAAATGTGGATTTAACCCTAAAAGAAAATTTAAAAAAATAAATGTTAAAAATGCAAAGTGTGAAAAAGCAAGTTAGAGCCAAAAAGCAAATAGGTAAAATAACCTAAGTTTTGTATTTTATTTTCCTTTGCTTATTCAAACACTCCATGGGAGAAATATTTTAGGTCTAAAAAATCAATATGGGCCATTCCAGAGGAGGATTTTCAAATAGCCATGCATTTGGGGTGTTTAAAAGCTATCATTTCAAGAGCAGGGTTATTCTTTGGCATATATGTGAGGAAGGATAAATGTTGATAACATTTGAGATTTACAAATGAGTGGTCATAGGCATCACCAGGTAGTTTCACAACATGACAAAAGAGTTTCTTTGGTCTCCAATTCAAATTTCCTCCTTCCAGCACACTTAAAATGCATTTCCAGCCAAGAAATCAAAGGGTTTATTACAAAAATACATCATTTATTGTACATTTAGTCAAAATAATGATTTTATTTTTAAAATATTGAATATTCTAGGTGTGTCAACGAATACTTTCCAGCTGAGAGCATCTTGGTGGAACATGGAGGGCTATTTTGAAATTTTCAAATATTTCAAATTGTAACCCACATTCCCATATTGGTAAAGTCATAAAAATATATAAATAGATGGATTGTCCTCTATTCTAAGGTTAATATTGTTGGTATTTGTTTTTATCTCTAAGTCTAGGATCTTCTAAAATTTTTTGGGATCCTTGTTGTGTGTATTTTATCTCTCTTGCTAAGGTGGTTGTAGTTATATAGCCCTTAACAAGCTCTGATAGCATGTTTATATGTCTCCCCAGTCCAACATGGAGCAAACTAACCATGCTTGTCCCGATGGAAGCATTTTGAAACATTGATGTATATTAGATTTTATTTCAAGTTAATGGAAAATGCTTATGGTTCCTATTTTTTCTTGTTGATGAAATACAATGATGTGTTTTGAATGTTTAGCTAATCGGATATCTAGTTTTATGCTCATTATTGGTTGTCATTTTGAGCTTAGATCTAGGTTATAAATCCCATTATGCATAGTAATTTGAAAATATGTTATTGAATACCTCTTAAGGGTACCTTAGGTTTTTGGATTTAATGGGAAAAGTATTTGAAATTCTAGTTACAGTGTATGCTCTAGGGTTTCAAGAATCATAGGGGTATTTTCATTGTATTAATACCAACAGATACAAATCACTCTTGGTAGTTTCGATTAGCTTGTATTTTTATTTTGTTACATCTTTTATAATAAATGATGTCATGAATATTGAAAGAATCCCTATTATTTAAAAACCACCATAATACCACCCTTTCTGCAACAATATGATTGTCCTACCCTATTCTACCCTATAAATAGTATAGCTATTGCATATTATGAGTTTTACTTACCTACAGATGCATAACTCTTGCTTACTTTAAAAAGTGTCTATATTTTGTGCTTTAAATACCAACATTATAGTCTTCTATTCAACCCTCTTTTTTTTGTGAAAATTTCTTAGAATGAAGGTAGCAATCACATCCCCATCTATCTTCAATAGTTTATATGTGACCTAGTGCATTTGTGCATTTCATGTGACAACCCTTCCCAGGTGGAGTGTGCAAACTTTATTAAGCCCTATTCATATTTATTCATTGTGCGAAAACTTACCATCAATATTTAATTTTAGTATCACTCCACGTCATCAAACTACCCCTTAGATCATCTCAGCTTAGTTTAATTAGAGCCAAATGTAGTAGGGAACTAAGTATACCATCTATCAATGCCTGTAAATCATTGTCTATATCAAATACATCCATGTTATAAACATTTCCTTATATATAAAAATATATTATTAGGTTTATCATCCATGTTTTCCATTTTCCTCAAATGTGCAATGCCAAGTAAAAGAGGTGTATAACTAGAAACCAATAGTTTACTGGCATGGCTTGCATCTTAGTTTTTCTACATATTTACAAAAGAACAATATCATCAATATTGCAAGATATCTTATTATTTTAAAACCACAATTACATCACACCCTTTTTTACAAATGATCGAATTATCCTACCCTACAAATAATACACCCTTTACATATATTAAGTGTTATTTTCCTTGCAAATGCATAAAATCTTACCTATACAACATGTGTTTGCATTTTATACTTTAAAGACCATGATTGTATCATTCTATTTGACTCTTGGTGTTGAAAAATGAATGAAGTTTTCAAATATATACCCATCTGTATTTAGTAGCATGTATGTGACCTAGTGCATTTTTTCATCTTGTGTTACAACCCTTCCCAGGTGGAGTAAACAAGTTTGGTTATGCCTTGGTCATATTTTTGCTTCCTTGTTCCAAAAATATCCATGGGGATTGAATTGAAAAATCACTCCATATAAGCAAGATACCCCTTAGGTTTTCTCACCTTGGTTGAGGTAGAGTGAGAAGTAGTAAAGAGTTGACCATACCCTCTGTCAGTGACTCCTAATCATTTTCTACATCTAGTCCATTCTTGATGCCAAACACTTCCCTGTCTATAATGACACATTAATAGTTTTTTCATCTTTATTTTACATTTCTCTAAAGTGTGAAAGGCTGATAAAAAGAGGTTTACAAGTGGTAACCAACATTTTTAATTCATGAATATTCCATTTTTTTAAGTTATGATTTGGTCATTTTGTAGCAGAGCTAATGGCACAAGATCACCTAAGTTATAGGGTATAATTTCAATTTTAGGGTTTGCTCACCTACTTTTTATAATGAATTCCCTCCTATACATGTATGTCATTGACACCAAGGAAGCTAATTTAGGGGCATTCACCACTATATATATTATATTAAGCTATCTACAACTAGTAGGAAAATCATTATAATAAGTTGTCAAACAAGACAAACCTACTATTAGGTAAAGATAGAAATCATGATGACTATAACAAGACATCAAATGACTATAATTATCTATTAGAAAAATACAACCATTCCTCATTTTTATATATTTTTGATTTGATGGCTTATGTTGAGAGTGTTAAGCCATCAAAAAATCCACAACACTAAATATTACCACATTTTTGGATTTTTCTCAAACATCTATGTAATTTAAAAAAATAGTCATCATGATCTAAGTCCATATGAAAAAGTCACACCAATAGGAAGTTGGAGAGTTAAAATTACACTTGTAGATGGATGAATACATAATGCAATCATATGACTACATGATGTAATCACGTGACTGTATGATGTAATCACATGATTGCATGAGGCATCCATATGATAATAGGATGCATTTATCTAATAACATGATTTATTTGTGTGAATTTATGATTGAATCACACTATTTCATCCTATAGTCATCTATCTCCAAGTGCAATATCGACTCCCCAAGTTATTGAGGCTATAACTTTGGCATATGGACTCAAATTATGATGATTTGTTGTCTGAAATTACATACCTTTTTAAGAGTAATCTGAGTATGTAATAATATTTATTCTTAGTTAATTCTTTTTTTATAAAACCTAGATTCTTCATGCTCCATCACTTGATTCACTTGCACATTTAGTGACTTAGCTCTATTGATTACTAGATGATACAGTCAAGTGGATGCATGATGTACTAGTGAGACATTATAGGAGATGAAATAATGTTTAAAGACCCCTAAGTCCTATTATTTTGTATATAATCTAGATAGGTAGAACCATCTTCATTGCTACAATATCTCTAACATTCATTTTAATTCAGAATTGTTTCTTATGTTGGCATCAAATCCATGAATAATAGATTGCCTTAAACGATGTCTAATGATTATAATAATATACTTATATTATCTTTTATTATCATAAATATTATGGATATTATTAATTGAATAAGTGATCTCACACTCTTATGTGGATAATGAATTTTCATCTTTTTTTGGTAGGCAATTATGTTTATCGATAACATGGTGGATAGTTGTTGCTACCTTTATAACAACATAAGTATTAAATTTATAAATGATGTATTGGAATAGTTTTTTTATAGAATAATAAACCAATACTATCATGGTTATTCTAAAATAATTTGTTTTTACTAGTATCTGAAGGTTATAGATCACAATTTAGTGATCAAGTGGGTAACACAAGCCGATATCAATAGAATATTCACAGCCTTGATCTTGATAAATGTTTACATGGTCTAATAATGTATTATTTTTGAAATATATTATGAATTAATCATTACTATTTGATTTTTTATTTGGTTTATTGATGATTAAAGTATGTACTCATTGAACTATTCATATGATTGATTAAATACACTTCTAGCCCATGGTTGCAGTTATACTCCCAAGTGCTTGTCTAATGTTCTTGATTGAGAAATAATAAATTAACTTCACTTAAGTACCTAGGTGGACCTAATATAATTATATTTTTCATCAATCTATTAAAATATTATTTCTCTTGAGTGTTATGGTACTTTTACCATAGACATGAGTGGATTTTGATATTTAAAAAGAAAATAATTGCAATTGTTTCTTCTTGTATGAGATCTTGTACTCTAGATATTTTTAGTGGGGAATATTAATTTTTCACTCTTGTAAAGCAATATAAGCATTGGTTTACTTTGAAAATAAACCACATTGTTTTCACAATTGGTTTTTACCAAATTGCAGCTTAAATTCATGTATTATATAAATTCATGTATTTCTTGGAATTAATATATGTGTGTGGAAATCTTTGATTTTTTACAATAACACTAATATATCTATCCTTAAACTTGGTTGGGTTAGACATTCCCAAAATTAATTTGCAATAGGGAAATCATCACTTTTTTATTGTTGAATTATATAACTAAGTCAATTAGGAAAATAATGATAACTGCTCTGCTCTTGGAGATAAGGAAATAATGTTCAGTATTGTTTTAATCTTTTAGTGACTTGCTAATGTAAATCTTAAGTTTGATTAAAAGGATGATTAGTCTAATTAGGTGAAATAATATGAAATAAATAACCATTTATTTATTATAGAATTTGAATTTCTTTGACATTCTAAATTAGTAATAAATATGTGTAAATAATGAAGTATTTAGAAAACATCTAACATGGAAGATCTGAGTGCTAAAAATTAGGATACAAATAGGCTGGATTGTCATAAATAGGATTAATGTGTCAAACCTCATCCTATACAATAGTTTCATACTTAGATAGTAGTGCCATGTGGTTTTTGTGTCCTAAAAATAGTGCTACTATCCTCTATGTAGTATTGTTCCTAAATTTTGGGTGTACCTATGCTTGTATTTCTAGGTTATCTTCCTTTACACACAAAATTTAAAACTATATATTGTTCCTTTAACCCTAAACTTCTTTGAAAGTATGGTACAAGCTAAAAATATGTGTTTTTTTAGTAGGATAGGCTGGACATCCTCAATACCACATTCTAAAGATATTTTTCTACATAACAATACTCTAAGCAAGGATATATCCTAATTTAGTTCTCCCACTTACGTGTTGGTGCAAGTGTAAATGATCTAGAGTGATAGTGGTCTTGAATGCCTCGAGTGTGCTTGAGATTGGAAATTTGGAAATTCTGGGCTTAGGGAAGTCATAGATGGTAGTATGTAGAATTAGGGTTGAATATGGATTAATAACCTTGATTTTACTCAACTTATTTCATGTTTGAATAAGTTCTTTGTATTTATTTTCCATCTAGTCGATATAGGTCTAAAAGTCATGTATTTATACCTTTATGTATCTTGTGCAGATAATAAAATGTGTTTAGGCTGACCTTAGGAGGGTTTAACATTTGAAAATATAATTGTTTAGAAGAATTAGGGTAAGGGACATTATCACTATGTTGGGGATACTATCACCATATGGATCTAGTGTCCTTAGTGTGGTGTTAAGGTCTAGCTAGAAGGATGTTAAGCATGAAAGGCCAGGATCTGGGAATGAAGGTATGTGACTATGTTTTAGATGATTGTGAATTATTGTGGTATATATAAAGGATGGGAATGTGTGATAAAAGGATATAGGATAGGTCTATGGCTACTCTAGTAATAAGTTGGCTCAAGTAGCACTCATAACATCCAAATTCCACTTTTAAGTGATTACATTTCCCCCATTTATGTTAGAAATGTTGCAAATCAAAATGACTAGTATAGCTTGGCATACCTAAGAAGTGAAGCCTATGTAGCTATGTATGAGTATGTGAGGTTGGGTCTACATATGTGAAGCATGACCTAAAATTAAACAAGACTAAACTAATCATTACTTAAGATATATAAAAATAAAAATACTATGCTGAGTAAAGATGTAAAACTAAGTAACTTGTTAAGTAAATATATGGGAAAGAGGAAAGAAATCAATACACTTCATTGGGCAAGTAAACTAGTACATTAACTTAGTCACAACTTTTGTGTGTGTATGTACATAGTGATCAAATCAATGAATAACTTACACTAAAATAATATCTTGATTAATCATCATGTATTGGTGGATGAAAAACTCAATCTAGTTTTGACTCCATCATTGCCCACCCCCACTTGGTTGATCACGACCTGTGAATAGCTTGGAACAGAATTTAAGTGCATCTAACCCATTCATATGGGTGGCTCAATAACTCAAGTAGGATATGAATCCATCATTTCCCACACATGTGTAGTATATTTATCTAAAATAGAACTTCACAAAGTGCTAAAAATATTTAAGTAGGTATCTATAATTATGTATATCAGATCTGCAAGCACTTAGATATGTTAGGTAGCTCTAGGCCACTCAAGAATGCCAACCACTATAGATGGAGTAAGGCATGAAAATGGTGACAAATTAGAAATTATTTCAAGTGTATATAATATATATAAATACGTGGACTTTACCATTCCATATGATCAACATGTGTGTAGTTGAGCATATGGAAACAATGTGCCATGCA
Source organism: Torreya grandis (assembly GCA_037957365.1). Taxonomy (NCBI): domain Eukaryota; kingdom Viridiplantae; phylum Streptophyta; class Pinopsida; order Cupressales; family Taxaceae; genus Torreya; species Torreya grandis. Next base: position 4,410,211 of record JARHVA010000422.1, on the reverse strand, counting down.
CATGCCCCCAATTTAATATCTCAGTATACTAATTTTGCACTGAGTTATAATAACTATATCTATATATCTAAATTTACTATAATAATTATCATGTCTCACATTATACCCCCAATCTAAGTGACTAATATGAATCTAAGTTAAACTAGTGTGAATCTAAGCAAAATCTGAGTATAACTATTAAAATTATAGTTGAATCTGTGCAACCCTGTATTGTAGTTGGTGTAGTGTTCTAACTAATCTGAACTACCCTAAAACTAGGGATACTAGAGAGTAGAGCCATGTCTTATAAATTAGTTCCATGTGGCACTAGTGTCCCAATTTGGGCACTAATGTTTGTCTAGAATGAAATATGAGTCACTAAACTACTTTTTGAGTCCCTTTTTTCTTGTGTCTTACCTATGTCTGAGTTTCTAAAATTGAGCTTGTGTGTTAAAAGTGTTGTGTGAATGACCCTATTTTAAGGGTAGTTATTTATCTATGAAAGAATAGTCCTCAAAATAAATATTTCTACAAAATGTTTTAGTCGAATCATATATGATAACAAGGTGATAATACAATACAATGTGCAAACATAGCATCAGAATGTAAGAGAATATGAGCATAAATATGTAATATAAGATGAATGTTTTATCTATAATTACACAAGGGTTTCAATATATATGTAATCAATGTGTATAAAAACAAATCTAAGTAGCTACCTAGGGTGATGTGGCATGATGTCCATCATGACACCCAAATAAGAAGGTTAGATGTATGAGGTCCCTTATGGCATCAAAAAATAGTGTGTAGGAATCAAATACAAGTATCATCACCATGATGCATACAATAAAACGTATGAGGCACACAAAAATAGGTGAAGGGTACATAATAGAAGGGACATGGGCACATATCACTAAATCTAAGAAAAGAAGATATACAAAGCCATGTTCAAATGTCCACATACGCAAGAAATAAACAAGCTGGCTTGAAGACACATAAAAGGGTATGTTGAAATGTATGCATACATAATCAAGATATCACACACAATGGTTATGGACACATGTCGAAGGCATACATGAATATAAGTGGTCTATAGACAAATAATAATGGCATATTCAAATGCCCTCAAATAGAAGAAGCATAGAAAATATAATCAACTCTAAACTAGGACAAATAGAAATGAAAGCATGCATGAATGTAGTATATATATTTATAAGAGCTAGAATGTATATATACTAAGTTTAAAATAGTGATAGTTGGAAAAAAAATGTGAGTATGAGTAGGAATGATCAATATCAAAATATATCAATGCAAAAAATGGAAAGTTAAGAATGTAAGGATAGAACCTAGTAATAGAAACTATTTATAAGAAAACCCAAATGGGGTTAATGTATCAAATGAATAATCTTCAATCAGTGTGTTAATACCCAAAATTTTACTAGAGAAATTGAGCCCTTGTTAAGCATAGATACCTAATTTATTTATCCCACTTCCTATTTTCAAGTGTTCATTAGAGGTTAAGTGTCTTCTTCATCAAGAATGTAGGCATCATCTATATTCTACCCCTTAGATTGAGATCCAACAATACACATTCATCTAGATGGAGCAAGATCTAATGGAATGATATTCGTATTAAAAATGAACCAAAAAGGGAACCAATCACATTCTAGTCCTTAGATCATGATCTGATGGAGTGCATTGACCCACCCAAAAAAGATATGATGGTATGTAGTAAAGGTTGAAAATTCAAGGACCCTATGAACAAATGCAGAAATGATAAGTGGCATAACTAAGTGCTAAAAATTAGGGCCTAAACATATTTTAAAAGATCAATGACACATGTCTACTCAGGTAAGGGTGATCTAGTTATATGGAGTAAAAATGTGCTTTTCAATAAAGTCTAGAATGCATGTGGGAATGCCTCATGGTAAAAGTACGTTATCTCAAATGCACTAATAGCATGGGATGTAATAAACCCATGGAGCTACCAAGTGGTAGGATCTTCAAGGTTGATATCAAGATCAATGGCTTGTAATGAAGTCAAGGCCTGAGACTTCTTGGAAGATAGATGGTGCATATTTGATTGAGCTTCAACATTGTATGAGAAGGCAACACATGTCTGGTTTGAGCTAATTAAGTAGCTTAGTCAATTTTAATCCACAGGATTTCCTAACTAGATATGATGTGACATGCCACATGTCAATACTTATCTTAGGAGTTAAAATTGATGGTTCTTTCATGGGTAGACAATGATTTTAAGCACAAAAGAAGGTTTATGGGTCATTCTAGAGAATATTTTTTAATAATGACCACTAATCATTTTCTACCTATATCATAGTTGGATTATCTAAACGCCATCATTACAAGATAAATTTATTCCATGACATGTATGAGAGGAAAGGAAATTGACTAGGAAGTTTCAGTTGTGCAAACAAGTGGTCAAGGGAATCTCTAGTCAATTACACATGAGGACAAAGTTTGTTCATCATCCACCACAAAAGTTCACTTTCCATATCATGTAAAAGGGCATCTCCAATGATGAAATCAAAGGGTTTTTTGTGAATATTCATCATTATTTATATAGGTAGTTAGAGTAATTATTTTCCTTGCAAATGGATTAAGATGTTAGGCATGACAAGGAATATTTTCTTGTTGGGAGCATCTTGGCAGAATTGAGAGGACTGTTATGCAACTTTACAACTTGAAATGAGTCCCATATTTGAAGTGGGTAAAAAATGTATAAATAGAGGGATTATACTCTATTCAAAGGGTTGTATGTTATTGGTCTTTATTTTTCCTAAGTATAGGATCTTCCAAAATTTGGGATTATGGTTGTGTGTATTTTGCCTCTCTTGATAAATCAGGGGTAGCTATACAACTAATAGCAATATTTGAGAGCATGTGTGTGTGTGTGTGTGTGTGTGTCCCCTATCCACCATTGAGCAAATCCACCTTTCTTGTCCACATGGTATAACTTTGAACCATTGGTGTAAGATTTTATTTCAAATTAATGGAAAATACTTATGGTTCTTTATCGTATCATGTTAATGAAATACAAAGAGATGTCTTACATGCTATGTTGATTGGATATCTAGCTTTGCTCTTATGTATGGTTGTTGTCTTGGGCATAGATATGGATTATAAACCCATTTTTGCATAGAGATTTGGAAATATTTTGTTGAATGAGTTTGGTTATGCCCTGGTCACATTTGTGTTCCCTTGTGCCAATAATCCTCATGGAGGTTTAATTATAGAATATATTCATGTGAGCAAGCTACCCCATATGTCCTCTCACCTTGGCTTAGGTAAAGCCAGAAGTAGTAGAGAGCTGACCGTACCCTCTTTCAGTGACTCTCAGTCATTTTCTCCATTTGGTTAATTTTTGGTGTTAAACCCTTCCCTGAATATGATGACATACTAGTGTTTTTTTCACCTTTGTTTGCCATTTTTTTCAAGTGTGTAAAGTTAAGTGATAGATGTGTACAACTAAGAACCAACACATTACTAGCACCATTGTTAGGGATTAAAATATCAAATTTTAGCACTTGTTTGGCTAGGGACTCTTGCAAAGAAATAAAAAATGTTTCCATCTTGTATCAAATTAAGTTTGATAATAGTTATATTCTACAATTTTGATTCTAGTGGCAACTCTAATTTTATCATCATGTTTGAAGAAAGATCAATGCCTAGTTTAAATACATGTGTTAACTTTCAGATTTGAGATTTTTTTGGTTCATGAAGGTCAAAGGATTGAGATCATCCTTCAAAGGTGACCCATCCAAGAAAAATTTCTTTACCCTAGGTATTTATCAAATAAGAGGGAGATAATTTTTAAGGCCTTTAAAAGGGAAAAGCTCAGATGCTAAATAGTGTCCTGACTATCAAGATTCTAGTAATCTTGAAATTTTTGTTGAACTTCCCATTTCTAAGGATTTTATTAGCTCTTTTAGTCATTCTAAAACTCATTATCCTGCTTACTATCCATCTCCTTCTCAACTAGTTGAATCCTCTCGTTAGCTTGATCCACAAATTCTACCTCATTCAGCTCCTCACATCCCTTCTCTAGTTGTTATTAAACCTCTAATTGAACCAATCATGAGACATAGGGACCCATATGAGAATGAGAATTCTAAATTATATATTTCCAAACATAGGCTTATAAATTTTGATGACACGAAGGTTATCCTAATGAAGTCCCAAATGAAGTAAGGAAATGCCTTCCAAAATTTTAGGGGAATATTGTAGTAAGCAGTGATCATCACCTGAGGGATTTTAAAAACATCATTGAATATTATGAGGTTGAGCATAAATATGTGTGCATTTAATTATTTGTGCACATGTTGAAAGAAGATGCATGACATTGGTTCATTTCTCTTCCTTGTGGATGCATTGATTCGTTGGAAGAAATGAAGAATGTTTTTAGAATTTAATATGGTGAAAGAGTTAATACAAGGTTTATTTTGACTGAGTTTGAAAACATAAAAAATAACTATAATGAGTACATTTAAGACTTCAACACATGGTTCAACAAATCTATGATGCAACTTCCTGAGAGCATAAATCCTAGTGATACAGTGTGTTTGATAAAATACTATGATGCCTTTGATAATAAGGCTGCATATTACTTGTGGGACAAGGCTCCCATGAACCTATGACTGGCATTCAATATGACCATCCAAATTGACAACAACATAAAGGATATGGTAAATACCATGAGCAAGAGAGTTGATGTGAAGTTGGTCAATCCTAAAAAAATGTCGTCCACCATGAATGCCAATCTTGAGGAGACAATTAAGACTCTGGCCTCTACTATCAAAGAGATGTCATAAAAGCTTGTCAGGACTAAGAAGGGGTACTTCATGTGCTTACCAATCATGAGAGGGTTTTAAATCTGAATCAAACACAAAGGGGGCCTACTTTTCATAATTGATATAATGATAGAGGGAAGAGGCATACACATGATGAAAGAGTAGATAGACATCAAAATAAAGGGGCTATGAAAGAAGTACCTAATCTATTAAACTCTAAGGTAGATGTGGTAGGTTGTGACATTGACATTGATTAGTGTGACAAGTGCTTCTTTCCACATACACCATGTGATACAAATGACCTAATTGATGAATATTTGGATGAACCTAAGTCTACATCATCTAGTGATGAGATGATGATTTATAATTATAAAAATCCCCAAAGCAAGATATCCACCTCCCTAGAATTGATGAGTGTAGTTACTGTTGATTAGTTTTACAGTGTGGTATAAAATGTATATGTCTCAAATGACTAATTTTAATGTGAGGTTAATATGGCATAGATAAATGAATTACCTATTTATGATTTGAACTTATTAAGATCAATGATGATTAAAAGATATGATCGAGGAATTCTATAATTTGAGGATAAGTAGATTCTAATTAATGTATTAGTTTCTCAAGAGAAGGATTACTACTTGAGAAGTAGGCAGCCAGTTACTGCCCCTCAAGATAATACCCATGCAAATCAAAGGGTATGGGATGTAAGTAAGGAAGGTAAGAAAACTATGACATTTCCTAATACTTCCAAACTAGTCCACATTTCTAAAGTTGCTCATCTTAAAGGTGTTCCCACTAATAATAAAGTACCTTTGATATGTTTAATTCCTAAGGGTGTGAATGATGCTAAACAAAATCCACCTTTGAAGGCTATTACTAAGCATCCAAATCCATCTCAACCTTCTCCACTTTAGACCTTAAACGATTTCATTATAATTGAAGGTATTATTACCCTTCCACCAAATAATCCTCTTCCTCAGTATGGTATATGTGACATGACCTAAGTGTTGAGCCAATGAAAAATCACCATACGACTTGTTTAATTATTAAGAATACTTGAGCATAGGAAGAGATGATTTGAGTATTTGGAATTAGTGAGAAGTCATATGTGAATGAAATTGATTTAACCCAGGCACCCTAAAAAAGTGATGGATAAATTTAAGAGGTTATTGAGCACACTCTGAAAGTTTATTTTGGGGTTGTATTAGTAAAAATTCAACTAAATATGGATCTATTTTATACAACCCTATTGATCAATGGTCTTATTATTGACAATTTCATGTTTGATTTTAATTTTTATTTTAATGTAATACCCCTAGGTTTATTGAATGATCTTGGAGTTAAGATTACATCATCATTTGGTAAGTGTTCTACCATGGACTCATTATAATTTCTAATTGTTAGACAAGTCCAGGGGTCAGTAGTGTAGTTAGTAGTGCATCTAGGTAAGTATTTGAATATGGGTGTGGTATTTGTGGAATAACCACTTAAGTAGGAGATGTTTCTCTCATGTAAATGGGTTACCAACATAGGGAAAGTATATAAATAGACCTATCTTATGACACCATTCCATTGGAGGGTAAGAGGGTCAAACTCTATAAAGAGACAAAGATGATTCATGTCATTGAGGATCCGAAGCATGCTCTAAATGAAATGATATGCATAGATGCTGATTTGGGTAGCTTTATGGGGAATATTATCATTATTTAATATTTTTCTTCTCTTGATATTGAACTTGACAACAAAGGTATAGATTGGAAGGTGTGTTTTGATGTGAACTACATCAATCATGGAAATGGAATAGGGGTTGTATTCTATGCCCCCAATGGTAAGTGTTTCAAGTTTAATTTTTAGATATCCTTTCAGTGTACTAATAATAATATTGAGTATGAGGCACTCTTGCTTAGTTTATGGATTTCCCATGAACACGGAATTAAAAGCTTGATCACCAAGGGTGATTCCTAACTAGTGGTAAAGCAATTACATAATGCTTATGCCACCAAAATCAAAATCTTTAATTAATATTATAATTTTGTCTAAGATTTACTTAAATTACTTGATGCATTCAATTCTTTTTATCATGATAGAACTTTCAACAAGGAAGCTGATAAACTTGTAGAGTTAGGTGCTTAATTTGACATTGCAAATACAAGCCCTCATTTTTAGTATCAAGTAGAGATCTTTGTTATGCCTTTAATCTCAGACAATGTTCATCACTAGCAAGTGTTTGATGATGATGAATAAATTAAGAGGTAAATAAATTAGGAAGCTAAATTCCATGATTAGCTCATAGACTTGGAATATATGGTTCAAGTTTGTGATGGAAAAGAAACCTTGTTTGGGAAGGACATTATCCATTTGAAGAAAAACATGCTCTCTAGAGGATTGGTATGTTTAGAAGCATATTTTGATGGAATGGATATAATAAAGAATCAAAACTCATTTCTTTCAAAAGAAGTGACTGAGTGCAATTTGGGTTCTCAAGAGAATACAAGGAAGGTTAGGTTGGGTACTCACCTAAGTGTAGTTGAGAAGTAAGATTACATGTGGCTACTAAGAAAGTATCATGATTATTTAGTATGATCTTATTTTTAGTTGAAAGCATATATAGAAGACCTGTTATACAATGTCATCCCATTGCATCCTAATATCAATCCTTTTAGGTAGAAATAAAGACCTATTAACCCCAACTTGGCTACTAAGATGTGGGATGAGTTAAAGAAGATAAGGGATGGTGGTATCATTTAGCCCATCAAGTATTCATCATGGGTTGTAGATTTAGTCCCTATGAGAAAGAAAAATAATGTCATTCACTTGTGTGTGGATTTTTGAAATTTGAATAAAGCTTATTTAAAATGTAATTATCCCCTATGCAATATGGATAACTTATTAAAAAGTGTTATAGGATTAGAAATGTTGTCCACTTTAGATAACTTCTCGGGATATAACTAGGTTATGGTTAAGGAATCCAAGAGACCTAAGACCACATTTACAATACCTTTAGGTAGGTATGTATATATGAGGATGCCTTTTAGGTTAATAAATACTAGTTTGATGTTTCAATGAGCTATGGATGTTAGTTTTTGAATGATGATTATCAAGTTTATAGTTAGGTATCAAGATGATACTACTATGTACTCCAAGACTAGAGAAGAACACTTGGAGTATCCAGAGAAAGTGTTGATCAAATACAAGGAGTTTGAAATTTTACTTAACCCAAAGAAATGTCACTTCAAGGTATAAAAGGCCAAGTTGTTGGGACATATAATGTCCGAAAATGGTGTCATGGTTGTCCCTAAGAAGGTACAAGCCACTGACAAAGTGCCTATCTGATAGTTCGAGAAGGTAGTCTATTTCTTCTTTAGAAAAATTAATTTTTTAAGGAGGTTTCTATCCAAATTTATATAGACTAATCTTCCCATTAATTCCATGTTAAAGAAGGACTAGACCATCAAATGGGAGGAGAAGGTCTTACAAGTATTCAATGACATCAAAGGATCTCAAAAGTTTGCCCCTATTTTGGCTATCTATAATTACACTAAGCCATTATAGATATTCTCTTTTACATCATATAATATTATTATTTCCATCCCATTGAAAAAGAATGAAGATGGTCATGAGCATCTAATAGATTTATTTATCAAATCTATGCAAGGTGATGAACTAAATTACACCATCATGGAAAAACAAGGCTTCACTCTTTTGAAGGCTATTGAAAATCTTAGGCCTTATATTATGATTTCAAATATTATTGCTAATGTCTAGAATACCATGGTAAAGGACACATTAACTTAGATTGAAGTCTCCAATAATAGATGCATGTGGGTCAACAAGTTGTAAGAGTATGACATGGATATTTAGACTGCCAAGCTCATGGATGAGACAAATTTGATATCATTTGAGGTAAATAATGTTATTTTAAAAGTTGGTGATTCTTTGATTACATTTGACATGTCTCCATGTATAAAGACACTATTTATTACTTGTAAAATATGAATTATAACGTGACTTTGATAATAATCAAAGGAGGAATCTTAAGCTTATTTCCCAAATATACCTCTTGATTGAGAATGGACTTGCATGGGAGAATATAGATGGGGTTATTCTATTATGCATACTAGAAGAATAAACTACTAACCTGATTGAAGACTTCCATAGTGGAGTATGTAGTGGCCATTTTGCACCTAAATTTATAACTCAAACATTTGAGAGCTAGTTATGGTGTTTATCACTATTCAAAGATGTTTCAAAGAAAGCTATAAATTATCAGAGATGTCAGCACTTTACTAGGAGGATGAAATCATCTTTTTCTCTCCCCTTACATCTTGTGATGATTGAAGGCCCATTTAGATAATGGGGATGGAGTTTATTGGAGAAATTATTGATTCATCAAGAGATAGACAAAGATAGATACTAGTTAAAACTAACTAATTCAAAAAATGGGCTCAAGTGATCCCTACAAAGAAGGATACATAATAGGTGGTTATAGAGGTTTTACTAAATTAAATTATTTATAGATTTGGTGTACCTATCAAAGTTATTGATGATAATAACATGAGTTAAAAAATTAAACCACTAGTGGCATTACTCAAATAATACAAGATTTAATTGACTATGTTTCCAATTAAAAACCTCAAAGAAATGGGCAAGAAGAATCCAATAAAAATAATTTGCTCAAAATCATCAAATGAACATTGGAAGAAAATACAAATAAATAGGGTGAACAGCTGAAATTTACTTCATGGGCTAACATGATCACACCCAAGAGAGGTATAGGAAAAAGCCCCTTTAAGCTTGTCTATGGAGCTCATTTATCCAATGAATTTGTAGTTTCCAATCTATCAGCTCATATAGCAACAATAAGGTGATGAGAAAATCAACCACTATGAAAGTAGGATGAACCAGATTATTGATCTTGATGAAATTAGAAGACAAACTCATGATAGACACTTCAAGTTCAAGGAAAAGCTAAAGAAGATATTTGATAGGAAGGTCACACTAAGAACCTTACAATTAGGTTTTCTAGTTTTACTTTGGGACAAAAATAATGAGGAGAAATGAAATCATGGAAAATTTGATGCCTTGTGGATGGGTCCCTATTCTATTGACTATAGATTGGTGAAATACTTGAGCTGTCAGTCAATGGCAGGCATCTAAATCACTTCCTGGATTAAATTTGTATCTATGTACATAATTGTATAATATATAGTCTTATTTTTTTATTTCTTTATCACTCCTTTGTTTTGGGCTTTGCTTGTATAGTTTCCTTTCATTTTTTTGTTATGTGTTCATTTTCAGATCCTCCTAGTCTATTTTTGTTAGTCTACCATGTTTTATTAGCCTTCATGAGTCTTTGTTGATATAAATTGAATAAGTATTGACTATGTGACCCAATGCATTAGCACCTAGTTTTACATTTTGGGATTCATTGCATAGCCGTGCAGGGTGTCATCCTAGGGTGAGATCTAGTGTTAGTGCCCAAAATTACACCAGAGTAATCAATCCCTTTTAAGCATATACACATAATTTATTTAACCTACTTCCTATTTTTAAGTGTTCATTAGAGGTCAAGTGTCCTATTAATTATATTTTTACTATCCTTTGGTCTATCAAAATCAAAGCTGAATTCATGTACAATCACCTTAAGACTCTTGTTCTAATTTCCATTACTTAGGTCCTTTTCTTTAAATCCAAATTGTTAGGATAAATTTATGTGTGAATTCTTTAAATATGCCATGGAATTACTCTAAATTTTATATTAAGGTTTGGTCATGTTTATTAACATGACCAAAACTTAGTCTAAAAATATTATTTGGTCCCCTTTCCTATCATGTATCATGGTTTAGCTAATTCTTTGTCCCTTTGTCATAAACCTATATCAAAGTCCCATCTTAAAGCCTATATAATATTTATTTATGTGACAAAGACATATGCTCAGACTTTATACTAAGTCTTTTATTTTCTCAAACTCTACCTTAATTATTTCTATGTTAATTTGGATACAATCATGTCTGACCTAATGGATTGAAATTGAGCAATGCACATTGCATTGGGATGAGTTGATATGATGGTGCATGATCAAGGATGAAAATTCAAAGGGACCTAGGACAAATGTAGATGTGCCCAGTTTTAATATTTTGGGGCATGATTAACAGCTTGAAAATATTCATATTAATCCATTATACATGATAAAGCATATAGATCCTAATTGATGGTGAGAAATAGGTCAAGACTTCATCGAAGCCTTAGAACAAGCAAGGAGGTGACAAATGTCACCATATAAAGAGGAATTCAGAGATATGATGGTGTGTGAGTAATGTTGAAATATTAAAGGTCCTAAGAGCCTTGTGATAGTGACTAGTGTCACCATCTTGGTGGATATTATAAATATCCAACAACACACAATAGATTCAAAATGTCAACAAACCTATAGAAGGATCTAGAAATGACAAGTGGCATAATATTTAGTGCTAAAGTAGTAGTTCAATTAATTTTAGGCCCTTACATTGGTCAACCAGTCAATAAGCCTGGGAGCAAGCATAAAGATGATGCATGTCATAACCATAGTAAATAGAGCAAGAAACAACCAATAAAATTTGATCCTTGGGATCTAGATCAATAATTTATGGTGATATGCAAAGGGATAATTATATGGTGTAAAATTAAAGAAGGATTTTCAAAGGGGAAATAGTCATATTTTATGTTAATGAATAGAGTGACATGGTGTTTACATATATGTAGATAGCTCACATTGAATATCCATTTATAAAGTCATGTGTAGCTTATAGACCGTGTGGCCTATAAGTGAGTCATAGTTGAATAAGGCCAATATTCCACATTTGATTCTAGGTTTAAAGGATAAAAATAAGTGGGAATTTAACCTACATATAGATTACACAAGGATACAAGTGCTCCTATCCAAAAGAAGTAGTCATTGAATGGAAGTAATAATGTTTCGAGTTTCTATGGTAGATTAAATTATTTTTCATTTGATCTTGGCATCCTCATCTCAAGTTTCATCTAGTCACTCAAAGAGTATTTATCAAATTAGGAATATAAGTACCAATCACATTCTACCCTTGGATCAAGATATGATGATGCACATTTATCTGGATGGACCAAGATCTAATAATGTGAGATCCATATTAAAAAATAACTATAATGGGAAACAATCATACTCAAGTCCTCAAATCATGATCTAATGAAGCACGTCAATCCATCCAAAAAATATTTGACAGTGTATAGCAAAGGTTGAAAAGTCAAGGACCCTATGAACAAATCAAAAAATGATAAGTGGCATAACTGCATACCATAAATTATAGCCTAAGCATATTTTAAAAGATCAACAACACATGTTTACTCAGGTAAGGATGATCTGGTGGTGCAAAGTGCAAGTGGACTTTTAATAAAGCGTAAAATGAATGTAGGACCACCATGTGGTAAAAGTGCATTAGTCTGATAGGATTGATAGTGTAGGATAAAAACACTCATGGAGATACTGAGTGATAGGATATCAGAGGTTGAAATCATGATCAATGGCCCATAATGAAGTCAAGTCCTAGAGACTTATTGAAATATTGATTGTGCGTATTTGATCCAAGTTCAATATTGCATGAGAAAGTGACATGTGTTGGGATTGAGATAATTAAGTAGCTTATTTATTTTTAATCCCCATGAATGCTTAACTAGATTTGATGTGGCATGCCATATGATAATATGTGGTAATACTTGGCTTAAGAGTTAAAATTGTTGATTCTTTCATGGATGGGAAATGGGTTGAAGCATAGAAGAAGGTATATGGGCCATTCTAAAGCATATATTTCAATAATGATTACTTATCATTTTACACCTCTATCATAGTTAGATCATCTCAATGTCATCATTTTAAGAGCAGGTTGCTCTATGGCATTCATGAGAGGAAAGTCAATTATCTAGGAAGTTATAGTTGTGTAAACAAGTGGTCAAGGTCATATCCAAGTAGTTACACATGAGAACAAAGTTTGCTCAATATCCACCAAAAAGTTTCACCTTTTAGATCATGTATAAGGGCATCTCTAGTAATGAAATCAAAGAGTTTACTTCAAATCTTCATCATTCTTTGTAGAGATAGTTAGAATAATTATTATACTTATAAATGGAAAAATATTTTAGGTGTGACAAGGAATATTTTCTAGTTAAGAGCATCTTGGCAAACTAGGAGGGTTGTTATGAAACATTACAAATTACAACTCAGAGTCCTAGATTTGAAATGGGTTAAATTGTATAAATAGAGGGATTCTCCTCTATTCAAACTGTTGGTTGTTATTTTTCATATTTTTCCCTAAGTATAGGATTTTCCAAAATTTAGGATCATGGATGTGTGTGTATTTTTTCTCTCTTACTAAGGTAGTTGTAGATGTACATCCATTAACAAGATCTGAGAGCATCTCTATATGTCTCCCATATCCAACATGGAGCAAATCCATGATGCTTATCCCCATGGTAGCATTTTGAAACATTGGTTTATGTAATATTTTCTTTCAAGTTAATAGAAAATTCTTGTGGTTCTTTATTGTATCTTAGTAATTAAATGCAATGAGATGTTTTACATTTTATGTTGATTAGATATCTAGCTCTATGATTATGTATGGTTATCATCTTGGGCATAGATCTAGGTTATAAACCCCTTTTTACATAAACATTTGAAAATATTTTGTTGAATACCTCATTAGGGCACCTTGGGTTCATTCGTTTAGTAGGAAAAAGTATTTGAGATTCTAGATTCATTGTCTGTTCTAGAGTTTTAGGGATCATTTGGGAATTTGCATTCTATTGGCACCAATGGATGCAAATTTCTCCTTGTAGTTTCCATGGTGTGCATTTTATTTTTCTTACTTATTTGGAATAGGTGATGTCATGTATGTGGAAATAAACCCTATTGTTTGAAAACCATGAAGACACCACCCCTTTTAATTATTATCTAACTATCATGCCCTGTCCTACCTTGAATCTAACACACCTTTTGCATATTATAATTTTTATTTTCCCTACATATGCATAAAATATTGCATACTTAACTTGTTTCTACATCTTGTGGTTCAAATACCTATCACTACAGTGTTCCTTTGAGCCTCTTATTATTGAAAAATTCTTTAGAATTAATATTGCATGCACATCCCCATCTATCTTCAGTAGCTTGTATGTGTCTTAGTGCATTTGCTCATTCCATGTGACAGGCTTTCCTGACTAGATTGAATAAATTTTGTTGTGTCCTAGTCACATTTGTGTTTCCTTTTTCTAATAATCCTCATGGAAGTTGAATTGCATAATCTATCCATGTGAGCAAAATACCCCATAGGTCCTCTTAGTTTGGTTCAGGATAACCATACCCTCTATCGCTTCCTCTCGATCATTTTTTCCATTTGATTCATTCATGGTGAAAGACCCTCCCCAACTATAAGGACATACTTACAATTTTTTAATCTTTATTTGACATTTTATTCAAGTGGAAACGCTGAGTGATAGAGGTGTACAACTAGAAACCAACGTAGTGTATATGCCACTAATGGGTAGATGATAACAAGTCCAGATCAAAGTAGTGGACCAAAACCCTATAAGCAATCTTAATATAATAGACAAGAACAAGTTAAGCATGTATGTATGATAAAATTTACTATAATAATATAGCTAACATATTTAGTGCCTAAAAAATATAAAACATGTACACATAACAATCCATACAATCTATAAATTTTATATTTTTTGAGTAATATTTGAATGTTTTTATGGTTTGGCATTTTATATTATTTTTGTATTTTCATGATGGAAGCTACAAACAATCAAATTGATAATAAACTATTTACAAGGATCAAAAGAGATGGAAATTATGTACAAGAAAAGAGAACCCATATTAACTGATTAGTTTCATGGGAGACTTACTATCACTATGGCTTGTGTCAAAAATAGGAATGGTAACATCTCATGAAGTGTGAATGGTATGTTATAGTTGAATGATGTTTTAGTAGGAATATGAGTATTATTAATCATCAAAATCATAATATTGTTCAATATAGGAATCATGATACCCTGAAATGCTAGAGGGAATTGCCTCATACAATGGAGTTAACCTTTCTGAATTGTGCAAGTTAGAATATTAATTATGACTTTTCCCTTTAAAATTGTGCTTATTATAGCCATATGGTGTTTTGGGTCCTCTTTTTCTAGAAAGCCTTGATTGATAATGCTTGTTGTCTTAGCATGATTTTTACATACAACTTAAGTTCTTTTCATTTTTATAACATGTCCTATATATCTATATGTTTTTTCTTGATAAATAATACCTATAAATGATTTGTCTTAGGATGTTTAATAAACCCCAAACCTAGTTAACCAATATTATAATTTTTTGGAATAGGATTAGTGATGCCTTGGTCCTTTGCCAAAACATTGACTATGATAATCAAACTATTGAAGATATTTGTGACCAAAATCATGCCATTTTGATATTTGAGCCTCATTTTGAAGAGATAGGTTTGCTTGATTTACCTATGCTTGTTGTAGTTTTTCTTGATCTGATTGTGTTTTATAAACCTTTTGTTGTTATGATTTATGCTTTTGTATCCATTTTATATTATATATAAATTTAACCCTTTATAAATTTATAGATGCCATAGTATGTTGTTTGGATGAAGTGTCACTATATGAGTCATCTATATCCATTATCTATTATATTTTAATTTTCCATTCTAAACATGAATTGGTGTGGTGCTTATACATTCTATGATATGCATAATAATATGTCGATCTCCTTATTAGGTATAGAGGTGATAGGTTGATCAACTTAGCTTTAATAATTTCCTTTATTATCTCACTTGAACTCTTATTTGAACTTTAAATGATTTTTAAATCACAGGTTATAGATGTACTTTGTTGTGGTTTATGATTTTTATATGTAACATTGTTTCCCACAAATTGACTAGGTGAAAATATTTTTACATGATTTACACTATTCTGCCCTAGAGGCCTTTACTTCATAAATTAATTTTCCAATGTTGAAATATTTTCATGTAATATTTGATTCCTATTTTGTAAACCTATAATTATCTTGATCATGCCAATCATTTCATCCCATAGAATCTCACAAGTGCAGACCCTAGCTATTTCTGATTGAACATGTAGGAAGACAACCTATAGGGAAGATGTGTGAATAGGCTAAGTATGGGGAATAGTTACATCCATATAGGCTACTTCATCTCATGTAGGAATGATAACATGGAATTGGTTAGTGAAAAAGTGGCTATCACCCTCATGGAGATGAAGAGTAGAAAGATATATATCCTATGGATAATATATGACATTAAAACTTGAAACATAATTATTAGATTAAGTGAAAATCCTCTATGTGTATGGGTTTCCTTGTTAATGTAATTCCATATAGGATAAATATAACATGCTATGAGATATGAAATATATTAAAACTGATATAAATCATCATATGTACATGTGTTTATAGCTTTTATGCTTTCATTCATAATTAAAAGGAACAAGCATGCAAATGAAAGTATTAGACCTTGCAACAAAAAGTGATTATTTTCTTTTGTCATTATTATCATGATTAAATTAAATACAAATCAAAATATATATGGATTTAAAATTTGAGTTTTGGAAATGTAAATCCAAGGGCTATCTAGGGTTAGGGTTTTAAATTAGGGTTGCTTTGAAAAAATTTAAATTACATTA
Source organism: Torreya grandis (assembly GCA_037957365.1). Lineage (NCBI taxonomy): Eukaryota > Viridiplantae > Streptophyta > Pinopsida > Cupressales > Taxaceae > Torreya > Torreya grandis. The sequence goes on along the minus strand of JARHVA010000422.1, from coordinate 4,393,706 downwards.
AATAAATGAAACCCTAATGTTGGATTGATTAAATGAGCTAGGCTATGCCAAAAAATTAGAAAAATATAATTTTTTAACCCTAGTTTAGTGTAAATTTTTTTAAAACAAGGTAAATCCTATGTAAAAGTATGGCTTTTTGAATAATATTCAAAATAAGGTTCACCAAATGTTTTAACATTTTAGGGTTTTACTAGCGTAATTACTAATTTTGATTAAATGGTTGTGTAGTCTAAATCAATGAAATAAATAACCACTGATTTTTTATAGAATTTGACTTACTTTAAGTTAATAAAAATAGTAATAAATATGTGTAAATAAAGACTTGTCTAGAAAACATTTGACACAAAAGATCTGAGTGCTAAAACTTGATATATGAATAGGTTTGAGTGTTGTTAATAGGATCCTTATGTTATATATCTTCTTGGATAGTAACACTACACTTAGATAATAATGTCATGTGGTTCTAGTGTCTTGAAAATGGCACTAATGACCTATATGTTAGAATATTCCTATATTTTGGGTACACATGTGCTTGTGTTTCTAGGTGTTATTCATGCATGCATGAAATTTGAAAATTTTTATTGTGCCTATAATTGTTGATTTTTTATTCAAACCCTAATTCTACTTACAAGTATATCATAAGGTAGAAATGTGTGTTTGTTAGTAGGATATGCTAAACATCCTCAACACCCCACCATGAAGTGAGTGGCCTATATATCGATACTCTGATTAGGGATCAAGAATGATGTAATTATCCCACATAAGTGTTGATGAAAGTGATCTATAATGATAGTGATCTTAAATGCCTTGAGTGTGATTGAGATTAAAAATCTAGAAAATATAGACTTGGGGAAGATGTACATGGTAGTATGTTGAAATAGGGCAGAATAGGGATTAATAACCATGATTTTACTCAAATTATTTTCTATTTGAATAGGTATTTTTCATTTATTTAGGTCTAGTGAATATAGGTCTATAATTCATTTATTTATAGTGTTTCAAAGATTGTGTAGATAATAAAATGTGGTTAAGCCAACCTTAGGAGGGTTTAACATTTGAAAATATATATGTTCAAGAGAGTTATGGTAAGGGACATTATCACCATTTTGGGGAAACTAGTGAAATGTGGTTCAAATGTCTTTAATGTTTTGCTAATGTCTAAATAGAAGGTTACTTAGTACAAATGGCCAAGATCTAGGAATTAAGGTCTAAGACTATGTTTTAGTTGATTAAACATGACTATCATTCACACAAAGGCTAGAAAAGTGTGAAAAAAGTCTATAGGATTGGTTTAGGGAAAATCTATCTTAAATATAACTCTTAGAATATAAACACTACTTTTAAGTGATTACAATTATCTATTTTTTAATTGTTTGAAAAATTCATCACTAGATGCTTATGAGATTTTGACATTGGGAAGACCAAGGGATTGGCTTAAACCTAGAGGGATGAATAAGGTAATAGTATCTGATTTACTTGGGTAGATCATAAAATCTTGGGATATTCATTTGTGTAGGAGTATCTTGAGTTGAACCAAAGTTTGATCTTGTTATAAGCATTTAGCCTCTTTTGACTTAAACGAAGTAGTATGATGTTCCATGGCTTCAAAAGTCTAGAGGATGCTAAGTATATAAATCATTTTTTATATTCATATTGAACTTTGGATAAGTCCACCCTTTCCCAAAGCTATGTTACATTAAAAAAGACATCACTTGTCAACTATTAACTTGTTGGAATAAGTCAATTGGAAGAATAGTGATATATGGCTGTTGTTAGGAACAAATAAAGAATGTCTTGGTGACCATTAATGGATTGCATGGGAAAGCCATCTTCTAATCTTAAGGTACGATATATTTGGGAGGTGTAATGGTATGACTCAATCCTAGATGGCCTAGTGAGGTGAATATGAATGACTTGTTTTGGAAAGTCATAAAACTCATGGATTTCTTTTTATAAATAAGTATCATAATCCATCTAATCCATGAGATAGAAATAATTGTTTGTAACCTTCTCAGATGCATGGATGTATAATAATGGGATTTATTGAAACATTCCCTTTCTTGGGAAAAGGTGATACACAAGATCCCTAGAGTTGAGATTGTTATATTAAATGATAGATTTGGTTAACCATCATAAGATTTAAAAAATGTTGGAGCTTATTAAGTTCACCATTCTCATTTCCTATTTTAATAAAAACTTCAGTGATACCTAAATAAGTTATGTTAAGGATTCACTTGCATTTTCATTATTTATGATAATCTAAAGGAACATGTTGGCATATTAATAGGTTTTTAAATAACTTTTACTATGGTATTTTCACACCTATTGTGATTAATAATTTTATTTTAAGAGGAATATTGGAATGTGTGTAAAATTTTCTTATTACTGGTAGTCATGCTTAAATCATAAATTTTTTGATGGAATATCTATTGTCATGATTTTGGAAAATATGAAGTTACCATAGTTGTTGGTTTCGGCCTAGTTCAATTAAAACACAATTGTGGTGTTGGCTGATTTATCTTGAAGAATGACTAAAAGTGTGATAAATACAACATTAAAATGATATTTGGTTATTGAAAATTGAATATTATGATCTGTTGTACATTTTGATTTGGATAAAATCTCAAATGAAAAAACTATTTTCTTTATTTATGACAATATGAAGGGACATGTTGGCATATTAATCAGTTTTTAAATAATTGTTATTGTGGTATTTTCATACCTATTTTGCTTAATAATTTATTTCAATAGCTATGTTTGAATGTGTGTAAAATGTTCTTATTACTCGCAGTCATGCTTGAATCATAAAACTTTTGTTGGAATATTTATTGTCATGATTTTAGCTAGGAGGAAGTTACCATGGTTGTGATTTTTACCCTAGTTCAATTAGAACACCATTGTGGTGTTGGCTGATTTGGCTTGAAGAATGATTAAAAGTATGTTAAATACAACTCTAAAATTATATTTGCTATTGAAAACTAAATATTATGATATATTGTATAATTGGCTTTGGATAAAATCTCAAATGTAGAAATTTTTAGTTCATATGACACCCTTGTGATGAGTGGTATTATTCTATGTAAAATATCTCAACAAAAATATTTTACTCATTGATTGGGCAAGGTTCTTTCCAAGGCTAAGCTGCCCTTATATGGTGTAAAGGTAAGCTCTTATGAAGTAATATTTGACTATTATATGTACATATTTTTTTATATCTATTGGTTGCATATGTCAGCTTAGTTGACTTATTTGTAACCATGATGCAATCTAGAGTTAAAATAAATGCTTATGAAGCATTACTTGGTCCTATGAGTTGGAATTTTGTGCAAAATCAATAAGGATGTAGTTTTTGAAACACATGCATGTGTTAGAATGTAAGTTAAAATATTCTATGAATAAGGTATTAAATTTTATGTATACCAAAAAGGGATATTCTTGAATGAATAGTTTTGATTTGTTTAAAATCATGACTATAATGTATGATGATTTTATGCTCAGAAAGAGTAACTTGAAACACTAATCAGGCAATGCTAAAAATCTTATGGACCAACCTAACTATTTGAAAGAGAAATAAAACTTAGGTGAATGCCTTCATATGGATGATCATTAGATGGTGGGATTGGTATCCCTGGACCATTGTTATATTATAAGAAATGGAAAAAATAATGTAAAATTTGGAGTTATATGTGTATACTTGGAATGGCTTCTCTAATTTTCAATGTGGTTGGTGTGGGATGTTTCAATAACCCATGAATGATTAAAGATTGAAAGAAGAGTAACCATAATGGTATGGTTTACTTTATTTTGATGACACTATATGACAAATGTTGATGTAATTAAACATAAGGTATAATCTGTATTATGGATGAATTCCACAATCAAATCTATGATTTTGTTGAAATATAATTAATGCAATTATTGTCTTGAAGTTATAGGATTGTGTGTGGTAACACCTTCTTAGAATATGTGAATACTAATAGTACCCAAATATTTTTGTGCTCAAACTTCTAATTTTTAATTGAATAACTAAATTGAAAATTTATGAATGTTTTAATCCTTGCCAAATTGAATGGTTATAATCCATGACTAGAAGAGTTTATGAATGTTTTACCCAAATATTTTTGTGCTCAAACTTCTAATTTTTAATTGAATAACTAAATCAAAAATTTATGAATGTTTTAATCCTTGCCAAATTGAATGGTTATAATCCATGACTAGAAGAGTTTATGAATGTTTTACCCAAATATTTTTGTGCTCAAACTTCTAATTTTTAATTGAATAACTAAATTGAAAATTTATGAATGTTTTAATCCTTGCCAAATTGAATGGTAATAGATGATCATCTATCTCAACGTACCATGCCCTTGGTGCTTACTTAAGTCTATAAAGTGATTTAATTAGATGGCATACCTTTTGTGAAAGTTATTCATCAATAAAGCCTTCTAGCTAGGTCATGTACACTTCTTCTTTGAGAACATCATTCAAGAATGCACTTTTGGCATCCATATGTTGAAGCCTCCATCCCTTTTGTGTAACAAGTGCATAGAAAACTATGATGGTCTTGATCATAGTAATGGGCATGAAGGTCTACTCATAATGAATTCCTTCTTGTAGAGAATACCCATTTACAACAGGTTTTGCTTTGTATTTCTCAATGGATCCATCTTACATGTATTTTGTCTTGAAAATCCACTTGTAGCTAATGGATTTCTTTCATATAGATAGATTGATGGGTTCCCACATCCCATTTTCTATGAGGGCCTCATATTCAGAATAAATGGCCTTTTTCTATTGAGGTTGACATAAATCCTCTTGTATTGTCTCTGGTTCAGTGTTGTCAACTTCTCAACTCATCAGTTCGATATTAACTTCATTTCTTACTTGTCTTGTGGTCTAAATTCCTGATGAAGTATCTAGATTAGAGTTCACATGTGAGTCTATGATGGTGATTTTTACCGATTTTGGATGTTGATGTTGGTGCTAATTTGATGAGATTGTCTTTTAGATTTCCAAGGAAAATGAATAATTATCCTTGCAACTCACCTTTTTTTTTATAAGATTCTTCATTATCATTATCTAATTGTAGGAAAATTCTATGGGAGGTTGTATGTTATGACTTCTTATGTGGTAATGATTTGAATGATGACTTGTTATAAACCATGTCTCAACTTTCATAAATATTTTATGTCTCAGGATCCAGGAGATGATATGCTTTTGAAGTAGTACTATACCCCAATAGAAGGGACTAGAGTGTCTTTGGTTCGATCTTCTTCCTCTTTTTGTCTAGGACATGCATATATGATGTATAACTAAATACTCTTAGATGGGAGATCAAAGGTTTATGACCACTTCATACCTCTTTTGGTGTCTTGTCTTGCATGATCATCTTAGGTTACCTATTGATAATAATACATGGCTATCTTAATTTCTTCTACCTAGAATGGTGCCTCTAACTTTGCAATGGAAAGCATGCAACAAGCCATCTCCATGACTAAGTGATTTTGTTTTATATTTCCACTTTCTTGGGGTGTATAGGGAGCATTCAAGTGTTTTTTGATGTCGCGTTGCTTCAATAATGCTAACAACTACTTTGATGTGAATTTCCCTCTCAATCTGAGTGGAAGAGATGAAGAGGTTTCCCTAACTAGGTGATAACAAGTTGGTAGAAGACCTTCAAATGAGTAAAGGCTTCACTATTCTTTTTTAAAAAGAAAACCCATGTCTTTCGATATACATCATCAATGAATAATTGGAAGTACTTAAATCCTTCGAAATAAGAAAGCATGGGTCCACACAAATCAGTATGTACCACATTGAGATGTTATTTATCATGTGATAAACTCAACTCGGAAAGAACCTTATGTTATTTTTTGGTAAGGCATCTAGGGCATATAATCAAAGAATGGGATAGCTGAGAATGTCCACATACCATGGCCTTAGAGTTGAGTTGGTATAAAGAACCATTAGAAATGTGCCCATATTGATAATGCCAAAGAGTAGTAGATATTGCAATAGAGGCAAAAAGACAAGAGTTCATCTCAACGTTCTACCACCCGACGTATGAACTACTCAACTTTATTACCATCTTTCATACTGAGAGTATGAATCTTGGACTAGAGATGGAGGATCTTTGTTTTATTCTTCACCTTGTAGATGGTGAACAGAATGTCCCAAGCCTCGTTCAATGTTCATGCATCTTGAATATGAGGTTGAACCTCATTAGTGATACTAAGTGTGATCAACATCTGGGCTTTGTCATTTGACTTGTCATATTTCTTTCTCTCATCAGCTCCAGTTGGACAGGTCACTATACTAATGATAATACCCCATAATTCTTTTAATTAAAAAATTATTCGTATCTTCATCTTCCACGAGGCAAAATTTGACCCTATACGAAGTTGGCCATCAGAGAAGAGTAATTTTGGTGCAAACATTGTCTTTAATTAATTATTCCTTAGCACTTCAAGTTGTTTTTAAAAAAAATACCAACAACAAAGGCAACAAAGTATTTTATTGCTTCAAAAGTCTGTACCAAAAAAAAGGTGCACCTTATTGATGGTAAACTAGATGCCTTTACTGAGCTTTTAAAAATAATAGCTTGCTGTCCGAGATAGATTCTCCTGAATGGAACGCTCTTCTTCGGTAGTGAAGGCACTCTTCTTCAAGTTAGGCCTCAGAGGCCTCAGATGGTTATCCGAACGCAGCCTACAGCTCTTTGCACAGCATTGCAGCCCCAAACTCTTTTACAGAGCATATCAGTTACCTTCCAAGTGTTTGTTGACGTAGTCTACCAGCTGTTACTCCAGCTGAGTCATTGTCGTTGAACTCCAACCGCCACTTTGGTGAAATCTGTGTGCTTGCCAAGTTTGCAGCCTAGAGGATGGTAAGATGCGCAGACAGAATGGGAGTCGGTGAAGCCAAGCTAAGGTTTTGAGACTACGCCGAGTTGCATTCAAAAGAATTCCGCCAAGCTGAGTTTGTAGGGAAGAAAGTGTTTCAACCTTTCAGACCAGAGATGCCATAAATAGAGGTGTCGAGGTGAGTTTGCCGTTCACCAATGTATTCTTCCACACGACACCAATACATCGATCACCTTCTTTCACTTCTGCTGCAAAGGTTTGATTGTTGCACACGTCTAATTACTAGACACGTCACAGGCTTCGAGTAGCTCTATCCCAGATAAAAGAGCAATGATTGCTTCGATGATATTCAATAACTCAGCAGATGAATTATACAATGTATAATCAGTTATAACATTTGTAGCTTTCTAACCGCTACTCCAACTGTAATTATTAACTAACAACTAACAATGTAATAATCACAAAGCTATGCTAAAAGGGGACGCTGAGTTTCAACCTTAGATTGTTCAGTTGGAGGGCCTATTGATGCTTGACGCTTGTTGGGCTGCATTCTCAAGGGTTAGATTATTTTTTTATTTTTATTTTTCATTTTCAAGTTCACCGCTTTATTTGGTTTGGGCTTTTGGTTCTGATTTTCGTTGACCATTGGTCTGCCTTCACGAGGGTATATTTCGATATGTTTACATTACGTTTACATTTTGATTTGACTCTTTTGGTGGGAATTTGAATCGTTGTATAATCTTTTCCACTTTTTTTTTTGGGTACATCTGAGATTCCATTTGATCCTAAGCTCGTTCAGATCCAGGGAAATATTGGGTTGTTTCGATTTGGGATCCGTTCAAAGTCTTTATGGTTTGTATGGTTATCTCGCTTCATCTTGAGTTATGCTTTGTTTGGTTTCAGGGTTTATTAAGGATTTTGTATGGTTTTTTCTGTTTTATTTTTTTTAGAAACCAAAACTTCTATTTATATTCAGATTGGTTCTTGATTTAGCCAAAAATAGTCTGTATTTTTTTGGGGGACCTCGACAGTTTTTTGAGACATACGCTACTTTATTCATTAGTTCAGACTAGTTTTCAGTGCATCTAAAATTTGCTAGTTCTTGCACCAATTAAAATCCATTGTTGCTCTTTTTGTCATCATTTCTCTAGAACCATGTGCCTCCTTATGTGCCCAAGATGGGGCAGGATCCAATCAAATTACAAAATGTAAGGTTCTCTATAGGATTTTGATGATTATTTTAGAGAACTAGGCATCTTGCTCCACTATTCCAGGGTAGTTTTCAGTCCATCTAAAACCATTTGGTTCCCGCAATAGGTAAACGTGGTTGTTATTCTTTTTCTTGTTGTTCTTCCTTTGGCTAGATCCTTCCTTTCTTTTCACTGTTGTTTCTCTTTTTGGTAGGATCCTTCTTGTCTTCCTAATTAATTGTATCTTCTTTTATCTTATGTACATCAAGAGAGACATAGAGCTTCTGATGTGTCTAGTCTAAATTTCACATCAATTCAAGGTCGACTTAACTTAATTCGAACACATACACACAAATGTATATGTATATTATAAAAATCACTATAATTTAAAAAAATAATGATAAAAAAACCTTCATAAAAAAATGTTAAACATGAACTTTGTCATGATTGATAAGGACAACACATATGCTCATGCCTTGTCTACATAGACAAAATTGTGTCATCAAATAGAAATAGACAACTAGTGGCCCTTTTGGGTTTGTGTACTAAATAATTTAATAAATTATAAATAATATTTATTGTAGTTAATTTGATTTCTGTTATCGACTTACATCTAATTCTAAAAGACACATTAAATTATCCACCTAGAGATTCTTAATTTAAACATCGTGATAAAAAATAAAAACCATCAAAATTTAAACTTACAATTTTATTTTTAAGAGAAGTTTATTTGAATTGTGTGTAGATATTTAGCATTCTTGATGTTAATTAAAATGTTCATACATATTTCACTTTCTTAATTTAATAAACTAATACATATGTACATGTTAAAACTTTATATATGACACATCTATTTATTTTATATTATATATTTTTTATATAAATTATTATAGAGATTGTTGTTTTTATTGTTGAATGGTCCCTTGAAGTCTCTATACATGCTAAAAGTAAGTGTATGACACTAACTAATAAATAACAATATAGTTAAATATAATAAATAATATTTAATGTAATCAAGTTAATTTTTATTATCGATTCACATATAATTTTAAAAAATTCTATTGAAAAATCAACTAAAAAATTACTAATCCCAACAACATGACAAAACATGGAAATATTCAATGTTTTGACTTGAATTCTTGTCTTAATAAGTGTATATGGATATTTAACATTCTTGATGTCAATTAGAATGTTCATTGATATTGCATTTAGTGAATTAATATGTGTATTGGAGAAAACTTTATATGTGGCATATGTTTATCTCTTTTGTATTGTGATATATATTATTTTGTATAAATTAGTATATGGATTGTCATTTGTATCATTTGGGAGCATATTAAAGTAAATCTCCAACTTGGAATAGAAGATTTTACAAGTATTTTTTTCCATAAGATGAGTTATTTAGAGAGGGATTTTAATTCTTAGGACGCTCTCTTATCATGTTTCAAGTTGAATGTTGGGGTGTGTATGCAAAAGGTCTCTCATGGGATTTAACAACCCAACACATGGTCCAATTCCTCCTATTACAAAGGGTAATCATCGTTATTTGTTTGTCAAAATACCATAGGCTCTAACCATATATAAAGATCAAGGGATAATTTTTGATAAAGCAACAATAGATATTTGAAACATTGATAATCAAAGGTTGACCTTCATTATTATTTCAAATATGTGTTCTTTATCTAATTTATTTATCAATCCTTCATTCTCTTTTGATCATTATACTAGAACAAAAAATAAATACATATTAATTTGTCAAAAATAGAGGAAGCAAAAATCAATATCGACACTCTTCTCATTTATTTTTACAAAAAATCTTATTAAACATAAAAAAATAAAAATAAAAGTTGTTTCTTACTCTTTATTTAATTATATAAATCAATATATTTAAACATATCCCTCCCTTCGAACGCTCCTTGTACCATGAGAACAACTGCTAGTTAAATCCCTTGTAACATAATTTGCACCTTTTTGGGCATGTCAATTTCTAATTTTTAGTCATTACAAGGAAAATATCTCTTTTTAAGTCTGATTATTTGTTTAGCTAAATATTGGAGAGCATGATTCAACAAAATTTTCACAAGACATGCAATACGATAGAATATCGAATCAAGGACGGAATAGAGCATAACTATCAATTGGGTAGTTAAGATGTTTTCCATACGATAGTAGAAAGTTTGGTCAATATTTTTGAGCAAATTTTAAGCTCCCTTAGGTTGGCTATGACCAAGGTCTTAAATTCCCATGTGAGAAGGGGGATAATGGGTAGGATAATGGATGGAAGGTGCAAGCAGGGATGATGTTTCTATCAAGTCTAAAAACATTAGATCTAATATCTCTCTAAAAAATCTATCAAAGACCCATTAAGGATCTCAAAAAACATAAAAAAAATATAAAACTAGATTTTTCCTTGGAGAACCCAACTATAAATATTTGCTCTAAATCACCAAAAGGCACCAAAACCCTCAAAAAAGTTAAAAATCAACTATCACAAAATTACATTATCTTTACAGTTGATCCTAGAATTTTGACACCTTCTAAATCTAATGGCACAAGTGGTTTTGCATGAAAACCTATTAGATGAAATATGACTAGTAGTGAACACATTTTTCTTGTTCTTTTTATAAATCTGGATCATCAAAGGACTCCAAAAAAAGAACAAATATTGGAAAGAGTGTATTTGTAATAGCTAGGTCAATGAATGCTAGATATGCGACATGAAAGCTAAAAATTAATATTTGACAATAAGAATAATGGCGTTCATTTACCACAGATAATCTGATACCATGTCAGAGTGGGCCATAATTGAGGATAAATAAAGATAAAATTTAATGCAAAAAGAAATTACATGTGTGTTATAAAAAAATCAAATATGAGCGAAAAATAAGCTTTGCAATAATAATCACAAATTTATTATCATTAACATCATCAGCCAAAAATATTTAAGAAGGTACATTATATAGGTGAAAGGTAAATATGTCCTCACATCCTCACAAATGTTGTATTATCTTTCACAATGACCTAAAAATACAATTAAGCAAGATAAACAATATGTATATGAAAAAACCATTAAATGGAAAAAAAATATACTAACAGATATCCCCTCACCTATGGTTGTTGGTGAATATGAACTCATTAAAATAGATTGAGGGGAAGGAAGAGTAGCTGTAATATATGAAATATAACTCTATAGAAACATAGGGAGACTTACTTGTGTGACTGTAGCAAGTGGGTTGAGAGGTACCCAAGAAAATGCCCTTTGTCATCCATTTGAAGGAGGTAAAGTCCTCAAAACTATTGTTATTGAGACTAAAGTCGTAGAAATTGGATGAGTGGGAATAGAATGAGGACAAAGAAGACCTTTTATAATGTTCTTTCTAATTTGAAGATTCTCTTCCATTTGGTTGCTAGGATCTTTATCTGATAATTAATTTCCTTTTGTGTAGGAGAGAGGAATTGATATTATTCATGTGATCCTTGGTGCTATGGTTGAGGCCATTTATGATCCCATGTTTTTTTTCTTCTTTTATTATTTCATTTTCTCACTCCTTAGTGATTTCATAGTCATATTGGATTACTTGAGTAATGATAATTGAGATATAATTTAAACTTAAAATGTAATCTAGATTGGTGTTATCTAAATTGTTAAAGGGTTATACAGAAATTAAATGACACTAGGGTAATAATTAGATTTATAATAAGCCAATTACATATTAAACTTAGATATAAATATGCATTGCATTTATTATGTTTAGATATCCTTAATTAAGAAAAGTACAACTATGCTACATACAAAAATGACCCAAAAAAAAAATAAATAAATAAATAAATAAAAAAATAAATAAATAAATTGAAGTTCTAAGATTTTTTTGATGTCAATCTAATTATAGATATAAAATAGGATGAAAACAGGAAATAAGGAGATTCTAGAACAAGCATCAAATTATATAATTGATACCTATGTCCCTCTATAAGTAACATCATCATGGAATAGTTTCATCTACACTACTATCCAGGTTTGACACTAGTGTCTTTGAGCTTGTTGTGTGTCCCACAACTCTCTGAATAAAACAATAACAAATCCGGCCAAGCGATTTTTTATTCCCCAGTAGTCTGTTCCGTAGCTCAGCAGCTTAGCTGTGACCATTCATTTTTAGTCGATTATCTGACCTTTAGTGAGCAAGCGCTTGACTGCTTCTGCACCATAAAATTAAACAGCGACAACTAATCATCTCAGAAGTGAAAAAATTGCCTTCCATGAAGAACTTCACTAAATAACTTTTCAAGTAAAGATACTTCTTGCGTTGCCATGCTGCTTACTGACAAGGAACTTAAGTGGCATTAATATAAGGGGCAAAATTATTATTTTGCTATGATGCAGACGGATGAATCTTTTTAGTAAAGCGTCCAGCATGTAACGTACTAAACTGGCTGCTCACGGCAGACAAGATGTGGTTCAAAGAGCTCGAAGTATTTTATTCTGAAGCATGATATGCTTTTGTTTAATCTGAGCTTTTGCCTTCCAGTACGTTCTAGCCATTGATTCTTTTATCGTTGCCTTTGCCTCTGTAATGAAACCAAGAATATAAGACAGATTACTGGTGATGGGTTTCATTAGCAGGAACGACGAGCAGTCACGCACACCATCAGTCACCTGCGTGATATCATTTTTATCATCTGCTGTAGAGAGAGTGGTGGGCAGCAATGCCAGAGTAGCGGCACTGTACTCATGCGTTACCCCTACTTTTAGCCGGCATAAATACGAGACATTCAATAGAATGGAGGTGCCAGACATGAGCATTGACCGTTATGTTATTTGAAAATGATTTTCGGATACCTCCATTGCAGTTCTTGTTGAAAAATGATGCTGAAGTACAGTTCACTCCTATTTTTAGACTATTAGTGTAAATTTAGATTGCATGAACAGTTTTTCGTAGAGCTAAATTTAGACAGTTAGTTAATTTTTAGTTAATATATCTTTTAGAAAAAATAAAAACTTAGAAAGGCTAGAGTTAGTTTTATTTGCTATTACATGAAAATTATTATTTAGATAAATTTAAAATATTTTATTCAATAATCAGAAAAGCATGTTCACATGCAATTCTATTAATACATTGTAATTGATCTTTATTTTGAAGAAGAAGGAGAATGATTCCAATTTTTTGAAGAAGAAGTGTTTTTAATTTTTGCAACTCTTATCTCTTCTGTATGATGAATATTGCATATATTTGGATAGGATTTAATTTTATTTAAAAACTCTACATTTGGTATCAGAGCAGGTATTTTTCTTTTGGGTTGAAGATTTAGTAGTTGGAATTTTACCAAAAAATTTATCATGTCAAATTCTAACTCCTTGCCCATTCTAGAATTTGATGAAAATGAGTATGATTATTGGTGTATCAAAATGATGAATTTTTTGATAAGAAAAGATTTGTGGGAGATTATTGAATCAAGTTATGTAGAGCCAGCTGATTGGAATGCCCTCACCGCAAATGATAAAATAGCTAAGAAAGAGGCTAAGAAGAAGAATGCTCAAGTCTTATTTCATATTCAAATATCTCTAGATAAGAGTCTTTTTTCGTGAATAGCAGGAGCAAAGATAGTAGAAGATGCTTGGAAGACTCTAAAAGAATCTTTCCAAGGTAGTGATCAAGTCAAAGTTGTCAGGTTATAGAGATTGAAGAGAGGCAATAGAGGCAGAGGGGTTTCCGAGGAAGAGGTTGTTTCATAGAAAGAGGTAGAGGCCGATTTGATAAAAAAATATCCAATGTTATCATTGTAATAGGTATGGCCACTTTAATTATGAGTGTAGATTAAAATAAGGTAATAATGGTAAAATCATTCATTATGCTCAAGAAAGTGATGAGAATCCTCTAGATAATTTATTTTTATCTTATGACAAAACTGAAAATATTTCTAAAAATATTTGGTATTTAAAGTCGGGATGTTCTAAGCACATGTCAGGGAAATAAAAACTTTTTTCTATAATGGATAAAAGTTTTAAATCCAAGATCAAACTTGGTGATGACAAATCATTGGAGGTTGCTACAAAATGAGCTATGGAAGTCCATACAAAAGAAGGTATGAAGAGTGTTAAAAACATTTATTACACTCCAAATTTAAATCATAATTTGTTGAGTGTTGGACAATTATGTCAGAAGAATTATAAATTTGTATTTGAAAATCAACAATGTATAGTTTATGATAAGAATCAAGGAAATAGGGTGGTAACAGTTGTGCCTATGACAAAGAATATGATGTTTCCATTGAAGTTTGGTGAACATAACAAAAACCTTGTTAATATGGCATATGAGGATACAAGTTGGTTGTGGCATCTCATGTATGGGCATTTAAATTTTCATAGTTTGAAGATTCTAACATCAAAAGCATTAGTTTCTGGTTTACCTAAGGTTGAAGAGCACAAAGAAGTTTGTGGAGGATGTGCTAAAGGAAAACATGCAAGAGAGAAATTTTTGAAAGGCAATGCATGGAGGGCCCATTATCCACTCCAGTTAGTTCATTCAGATATTTGTGGTCCTATGTAGACAAAGAGTTTGGGTAAGTCATCATATTTCATTACTTTTATTGATGATTACTCATGACGGTGCTGGGTTTATTTTTTGAAGGCCAAAGGTAAAGCACTTGAGACATTCAAGAGGTTTAGAGCTCTTGTAGAAAATGACAAAGGGTGTAAAATCAAATGCTTAAGGACTGATCATGGAGGAGAATTTTATTCAAAAGCCTTTAAAGGTTATTGTGATATGCATAGCATTAGAAGCTAACTCACCACTACATACACACCTCAACAAAATGGTGTAGTTAAAAGGAAGAATTGTACAGTGGTGGAGATGGCATGAAGCATGCTACAAACAAAATGATTAAGTAATTTTTTTTGGGGAGATGCATTTGCTACAACAGTATATATTCTCAATCAGAGTCCCACTAGTGCACTTGACAGGATGACTCCATATGAAGCCTGGTATGAGAAATAGCCAAATGTTAATTATTTCAAAAAATTTGGTTGCTTAGCCTATGTTCATATTCCTTATCAGAAGAGGCAAAGTTAGATCCCAAAAGTGAGTCATGTATTTTTTTTGGATATAGTGAGGAAAGTAAGGCTTACATGTTATATAATCCTCTCACTAATAAGCTTATTGTGTCAAGAGATGTGATTTTTGATGAAAGAGGAGTTTATGGTCATCAAAAAAGCTATATGGAGAAGTCAAAATCTATTTTAAATGAAGTTATTATGGATGATATTGATCATGGGCAGCCCATTGATATTTCTATTCCAAGTGCTACAAATCCACCAAGTAACCCCTCATCTAGTTGTTCAATTCTAAGTGTAAGTCCATATTCAAGTCCTTGTTATGCAAGGAAGGTAAGAAAATTGAGTGACATTTATGAAAGGAGTTCAAATCAAACACATGAAGGAAATCCAAGAGGTGAGACACTGAATTTTGATTTACTTAGCAAGGCTAATTTTGAACCATCATGTTTTGAAGATGCATATACTAATGTGGTTTAGATGCAAGCAATGCAAGAAGAGATGGATTATATTAACAGGAATAACACTTGGGAGCTTACAAAGCTTTGACATGATAAGAAGAAGATTGGCATCAAATGGGTCTACAAGACTAAGTGTAACAGTGATAGAAGTGTTGAAAGGCATAAGACGAGATTAGTTGCTAAAGGATTCACACAAAAAGAATGGCATTGATTATGAAGAGACATTTACACTAGTAGCAAGACAAGAGACCATTAGAATGCTGATTTCATTAGCAGCTCAAAAGAATTGGAGCATCCATCATATGGATGTGAAAAGTGCCTTCTTGAATGGGTACTTAGAAGAAGAAGTATATGTGGAATAGCCACAAGGTTTTGAAGTGCAAGGAAAATAAAATCATGTCTACAAGTTAAAGAAGGCTTTGTATAGCCTCAAACAAGCACCAAGAGCATGGTATACTAGGATTGATGGATATTTTCAAGAAAATAGCTTTCAATGAAGTAAGAGTGAACCTACCCTTTACTACAAACAAGAAGGTAATGATATTCTGATTGTAAGTTTGTATGTTGATGACTTGTTGTAAATGGGTAGTAGTTCTATGATGAAGGATGGATTCAAAGTTTTCATGATGAATGAATTTGAGATGAAAGATTTAGGCCTTATGAAATATTTTTTAGGAATGGAGGTTTATGAAAGGGAGAATAAAATTTCCATTTGTCAAACAAAGTATGCTAAAGATATGTTGAAGAAACTTGATATGGCTGATTGTAAACTAGTCTCCACTCTAGTTGCTCATGGAGTTGTGTTGTGTAGAGATGATGGTGCTGAAAGAGTTGATGAGATAGCCTATAGAAGTATTGTTGGAAGTTTAATGTTTCTAACTCACACAAGACCTGATATTGTTTATTCAATTTCACTTATTTCAAGGTACATGAAAGAGCCATCAGAAATACATATGAAGGTAGCGAAGAGAATTTTGAGGTATGTGAAAGGCATGGTAGATTTTGGTATTTATTACTACACTTCTAAAATGTTCAATCTTGTTGGTTTTAGTGATTTTGATTGGGGAGGTAGTTTGGATGACCGAAAGTCAACATCTGGGAATTATTTTTCTTTTGGTTCTGGTTTGATTACTTGGAGCTCAAAGAAGCAAAGTATAGTTGCCCTTTCTTCTACAGAAGCAGAGTATGTTGCAGCCACTTCAGCAAGTACACAAGCATTATGGCTTAGAAAACTTTTTGAAGAAATTGGAGAGATTCAAGTTCAACCCACAGTTATTTTTTGTGATAATATTAGTGTTATTAAATTGGCCAAGAATCCAGTCCATCATAGTAGGACAAAACATTTTGATTTAAAGCATCATTTTATTTGAGATTTAGTGCAGATGAAGGTAGTGGAATTGAAATACATCAACTCTAAAGAAAAATTGGCACATATATTCATGAAAGAAGTTGCAATAGATCAATTTTTGACACTCAGAGATCAAATTGTGAGCCCGCTTAGCATCAAGGGGGAGTATGTTGAAAAGTGATGCTAAAGTATAGTTCACTCAATTCTATTTTTAGACTATTAGTGTAAATTTAGTTTGTATGAACAATTTTTTGTGGAGCTAAATTTAGACAGTTAGTTAATTTTTAGTTAATATATTTTTTAGAAAAAATAAAGCCTTAGAAAGGCTAGAGTTAGTTTTAGTTGCTATTACATGCAAATTATTATTTAGATAAATTTAAAATATTTTATTCAATAATTAGAAAAACATGTTCACATGCAATTCTATTAATACATTGTAATTGATCTTTATTTTCAAGAAGAAGAAGAATGATTCCAATTTTTTGAAGAAGAAGTATTTTTTATTTTTGCAACTCTTATCTCTTCTGTATTATGAATATTGCATATATTTGGCTTTGATTTAATTTTATTTAAAAATTCTACAGTTATTCGGTATTTGTTGTGGCATATGTTTACATCCTCTGTCTTATTCAATTTTATCCGCATTTCAGAATTACTTCTCTCAACGTCCATCGTCTTCTCATTACCACTGTAATGGTTGCCTCCAAGTTTGTCGAGGTCGTGTCTCTTTCAACTCACTGTGATATTTAATGTTTTGTGCTTGATCAATTCAGCCACTAATCGTTTTTGTTTCTAGGTTTTTACACTTACGTTTCTTCTAACGATTTTCTTTATTTTAATATTATTGGTCAGGGACCCCAATCATTTTCCACCCATAAAAATATAAAATTCATCCACTAATCGTGATACTACAGGAATTACAAGAACTCATACTATGCCAGAGTTGGAGGTTTCAGCAAAGAAGAAATGAATAAATTAGAAATGAAGTTACTTTTCCTTGTGGGCTTCAAATTGCAAGTGACAGTAAATTTATTTGAAAACTATTGTTATCACCTGGAGAAGGAGGGGGCATTAGGAGGAGGATTCCAAATCGAGAGGAATCTTCGTTTACCGTGTGCAAAAGATGAAACCCCTTGCTACACGAATATAGAGGACAGGCACGTCCAAGGAAGAAGGCACTCGATTTTATATTCATAAATATTTGTGTTGAGCTTTTAAGGTATGGTAAGGAGGAAGGAGACCATAGGTATCGACGGGGTGGGGTCAAGGTTAGGTACGAGTAAAACTCTCACACATATATTTGTAATCTACACAGAGGAATGCTTTCTTTTTGGTATGGATCTGCTTTGATTTGCTATTGCTCTTCCAGTATAAAATAATACAAAACCAACACTTCCCTCATTTGATATCTCTACCACCAAAGTATAGCTCAACAAAATACAATGTTTGATACGTATAGATAGATCAGGTTGAGCCTTAAACAATCAATGGTTTTATGATGCGATAGACTGAGATGATTACAAGGGAATACAAGAAGACTGCAAGAGAATTTTTTAGGGGAAAACACCTCAAATTTTATTATTGGATATATATTTGATAGATCAATACTTTTTTGAATAGCTAGAGAAATTAGCAGTAAAACAAACAATGCATTGTCTCTTCCGCCAATAATCTATCACGTTTGGCATAGCATAATTTTTTTTTCAGTACATTTATTTGGGACTAAACGAAGGTATGGTATACATGAATAAATTCAGAACCAAGCCTCTTGGACTCGTATTGTGAATTGATAGAGGTCCCAAAATTTATTAATATTTATGATCAGATGACTGACATACATACAGTAGCATAGTCAATACATGACATTAGGCTTGATGGTATATGGTGTCATGTTTTCCTCGCATCATTTTGATGGTAATATATATCAATTTAAAAACTGATTCTTAATTTAGTGGCCTTTCTATTCATATCCATAATGGTTATGCACATACGATTTGAGAACTACATTCATTATTATCAATAAAAGGTTTGTATTGACAAAATTTGAAATCATCTTTTTTATTTTATAATATGTTTGCTGAATATTGAGACATAGTTCACCATTTTGAAAAAAAATCATTAATATCATGTGAGATTGATATGGGTCACTACCTCTATCTTTTATAGTATAATGATGGTATAGCATAGATAATTAATTTATCATTTTAGAATTAAAATCTAATTCAATTTTTTTAGTTATTAGATTTCAACGTTTAATATTAAGATTGATTTATATTTATGTAGGATAGCCAAAAACTAAACATAGATTTCATTAAGAACATTTAAAAAAAAAAAAAAAAACATTAATAAATTATTCACATCATCAACTTTAAGCTGAAGTTATTTTAATAAAATATAATTTTACGATGAGAAATAAATCTTATTTCCTTAAAATCTAAAAATGAACAAATCAAAATGAAAAATTGTTAACATATTTTCTATGTTTAGAATTAAATCCATTATCCAAACCTTGATTATTTATTTTTTTAACATAAAAATTACCTTTACATTTTAAAATTATAAAATTTTACATTTAATAATAATTAATTATACACAACCTTAAACAAGGTAATGCATTCATATTATCATAGCTCATATAAATCACTTTAGATCATATACAATTCCTATATTTAAATTAGGTAGAGTTCCAATACTAATATTCTCTTATTAATATTTTTCCATATACAATTATGGTTGCATTTAGATTCAATAATGAAAATTATTTTTATTTAGATCATATACAAGTCCTATATTTAAATTAAGTGGAGTTCCAATACTAATATTCTCTTATTAATGTTTTCCCATATACAATTATGGTTGCATTTAGATTCAATAATGAAAATCATTTTTATTTAGATCATATACAAGTCCTATATTTAAATTAGGTGAAGTTCCAATACTAATATTCTCTTATTAATGTTTTCCCATATACAATTATGATTGCATTTAGATTTAATAATGAAAATCATTTTTATTTTTGCTTAAGGTAAGAATACGTCATCCTCCACTATATTAGTATTCAAACATTTGATGTCTGATGATCCTATCTCGCGTCATCTAACCTTCTCAAGGTTCAATATTTTAATATTAGTTTAATATATATTTTAATACTAATATATTTTAATAATTATATAATAATTTTAATATTTTATTCAATTCAAGATTAATGATTCCTAAAAAAAAATTTCATGCAAAAAAAAATAAGGGCTAAAGGCTCTTCCACAATTTAATGCAGTAATCGTGACGCAGTCAAAACATACGAGCCATAAAATCAAGTACACAAAACTAAAAAGGACTAGATAAATAATCAACCACTACTCAAAGACACCATCGTGAATTATTTTAAAATGCATAATCTTATTTTAGACTTTATCAAGTATGCTTGGAGATATATAGGTAAATAATATTTCTTTTTGTATAAGTTTTTCCTGTGAAGGAAAGTCCATAAATTAACAAAGAATCTGATTCATGGATTTTAATCTTCTCATTTCTATTTAATTCTTTTCAAAATGACATATGAGAAGCACCTATATTGAATACCATATAGACCTATTTAAATGGGAGGGACCTATTTAAATGGGAAGTTCAATTAACCTCCATAGGAATTTAATTTTTAAGGATACTATTTAATCCAACCAAATAAAATGGATCTTATAGAAAGTAAATATAACACCTTTAATTAGATTATTTAAATTAAATAGATTTGTTATCTTAGGTTGGGGTTATTCTTTAGTTTATTCAATATTAACAATTATTTATTATAGTAATTCTTTAATTATGTAGAGAGTATTTTATAAGACATGACGTAATTGCACACATATTTATATAAGAGAAGCAAACAACAATTTTTTTACAAGGTGTGATAAAAAATGTCAAAGTAATTAATTAGATTTTGTTCTTTCACACTAAATTTTAAAAAATACACAAAAACTTGGACCATCACATAAATTAAGTAAATAAATTTATTATTTATAAAACTTATTTTATATGATTCATTAAAATTTAACAATAGATTTGGCTATGATTTTGATCAATTTCAATAAAATAACAGTTTGGTTTCTATTTACCAAATTCATTCCCAGTCTTCATTTAGTATTCAATATAATTCTTACAATATGAAAACTAAACACAGCTTATCATTTATCATTAATGTTATAGAAATATAAATTAAATTGAGAATGCATGCAACATAAGAACTAGATTTTTTTTCTGATTTCCTTGTCTCTAAATGATTAAATAATAAAATAAAAAATAAAATAAAATTTTCTTCCATGTTCCACTTGGCCACCCTAAATGTGAGTTCATAATATCCATAAGGGGTAATAATTATTCCACTGATGAATCTATCAATATTTTATGCATAAAAAATCATTTTATGATTGGGATTATGTTCCCAACTGATATCATGACACAACCTCTCTTGTTTATAATTACAATTTACTAGTTCAATGAGAAAAAGGGATGGGTTTCACATGGATTAAGAAATTTATAAACAATGATTTAAGATGAGAAAGCAAGGAAGGAACTCAATCTCAACCAATACTATTTAAAAAAAAGTAAATAGAGATAAACTTATAATAGTATGAAGTATAAATACAATAGTTTAGCTTGTAAAATATCACAATGAATACAAGATCTCAAAAAATTGTAGTTGATTGAGATCTAAATGTTTTACTTACATGTAGCACATGTGTACAAAGGAATAGACTTACACATATTGTCTAAATTTAACCCCAAAAAATAAAATATTCCTCAAATACATCATTTTAGGACTTAACCACATCTTGCACACCCTTGTGGAGGCCTCTATGTTATGTAAATAATAATGAATGTGAACTCAACAGAACTACTATATTTTTAAATATATTATTTTTCTTCTTAAACCAAATGAAATAAATGACATAAGATGGGGAATAGTAAGGAAGAAGAAGAAGAATCACATAAATTTGAATAAAATAGTTATGTTATTTTTTTTCTAATATGTAAAAGTCTATAAATTAGTTGTCAATAATCAACTAAAATGCACAAATTTATAAATTGATTATCATCCTTCATTAAGGAAAATAAAATATAATGCAATAATTAATACATATCCAAATAAAAAATCATAAATTTATATGTACCCAAAACATTATACAAAAAGGAAAGACTATTAAAAAATAATTTGGATGTTACCTTCCACATAATAGTATGCTTTTATTTAACCCTAAATTGGGATATGTGAGTCTATATCCTATCTTGGTGGTATACGATGTTTAAGAATATAAAAAATTTAATGCATAAGGGTGAAAATCGAATCTCTAGTAGGTCAATCAAGTGCTAAACTTAGATATAAGAATACACAAAATTTATTATCTTGAGTATAGGTTAAACATTGAAACTATAATTACTTTATGCATGGAAATGATAAATAAGTAATGTAATTAGTTTTTTTTTTATGTTAACACTATGATGGATCTAGAACTAGTAGATAATAATCTAGAAAATGATCGTGAAATAGTAATCAAATTTTGGATCTGGCACTTGTAGTGCTCTAGACACTGACATTAGCTAGAGCATTTATGTCAAAGCTATTGCAAGAGTTTAAATTTTTTTTACTATATTAAATACTTATTGATAAAGGATGAAACCACATGGATGCTTCTAGATTATAATTGACCTTCACTTTGGTGTATTCAGATCTAGGTCATGGATTGACTCTCATCATGAATTTGGCAAACCCTAGTTTTTCATCTTCATAATGATTATTGGGGAAATAGGGTTAGTGGGAACATGGTGTCGAGATGACCCAAAACATATAATTTCTAATAGGAACTAGTTATATATCTATTACATAAAATGATTATGTAAGGCTCATGTAGCTGTCCCCTACATAATGGCTTATGTGTGAATCATGTAATATGTGGAAAGTAAGTGCAATAGTGACCTATATTATAACTTAGAAAGTCAGACTCTTGGGCTTCACTTTTAGTACTTCAGACCTGTAGATGTGTTGTACCCATTATTAGTATAGGAATAGCTAAGATTTGTTCAATTAAATGCTTGAAAGTGTGGCTTTTATAATTTACCTTGGTGTCTTTGGTCTTTTTCTAGGTGAAGAATGAATGAGGGTTGTCCTTATATTTATGTCAATCCCTTTGGAGTAATAACTCACATTAAATTACTTAGGATGACCATTAGGATATGTTTCATTTTAAAATTGGATGACTTTTGGTCATCGAACACTTATGTCAGGTTAGGATACTAATGTTGATGTTAGTGTCTATCCTAGATATTAGTGTTTAGAGAGAAAGAAAGTATGTACATTTTCAAAACTTGAAGAGATGGAAGATAGGTACATTTTAAGCATTTTGGTTAAGACAAATTTTGGGTAATCAACATAATAGTAGTTAGATTAAGAGATTTAGGATAAGTGGCACAAGGTAGAGTAGATGCAACACTTGAAGAAGCAAGAGATGTCAAAAATTTAGAGGTATAATAAAGGCATGATTTTATCAAGAGTACAACATTGAGTTACTATAAAATACATAAATATCATATGCATTCCCCCTCTTTATTCTATTAAATAAATTATTTGTTTAAAATAAAATAATGTGTACCTATGTTTGTATAACACACCTTGTCTTTTCATGTGCCCAACTTGAGTTCTTTGATGGTGTCTAACCTGAAACCAAGAGCATGTTATATTATATAATCAGTGTATATAATTTGGGATTTAAATTACTTGAAATAGATTGAAATTGAAAGAGTAATGTTTAGGAGTACACCTATATGTTGATGTAATTGCCTTGGCTATCGATATGTTGATTTGAAAAATTCATATCAATGTAAGGATATAAAACTAAGATTAGGATAAATATAGATAATTATTCAAAGTGAATATATTTAAGGATATATAAAGAGTGAGAGACTATGAAATCCAATGATACTTATTATAAGTTGGTGAGGTTGGATGATAAAATCAATTCAAACTTTAAAAATTGGCAAGATTGAGTTATTTTATCACCTCAACCAAAAAAAAATCAAACCAACTACTAAAGTATACTGGCTCAATAAATTTCATAAAATTTCATGGGGTATTAGTACAAAAAAGTTTTTGATCTGATAATAGTGCACAAAAGAGTTTATGAATCTAAAATATATATTTTATTTTATAATATTAGGCAAACATTAAATAGCATATGCACATTAGATATGCCTCATGCTCAAAATATGTATAATAATGGTAAGATTGTATATAATTCTACCACAATTATGAATTAGAATCATATAATTATCTAATTTAGCCAATTCATATAACATTATAAGTGTGGAGAAAATGCTTTCAAAACATGCCCCCACTATATAGAGAGATATGAAGACTAATATAGGTTCCAATGTGGAGAACATATTTATAAAACACACCCCCACTATAATAGAAAGATACTAAATACTAAATTGGTGTGGAGAACATGTCTCTAAAGCATGTCCCTAGTGAATCTAAAAATTGTGAATGTGTGGAAGTCATGCACATATGACATGCCCCCATTGAATATGAGAATTATGAATGTGTGGAATCCATTCCCATATTATATGCCCCCAATGAATTTGAGAACATGCCCCCACTTGATCTGATAACTAATATAAGTATCAAATATTTCATTATTATGGAGAACATACTTTTAAAGCATGCACCCACTAAAGCTTAAAACTATGCCAAGTGTAGAGAACATGCCTCTATGACATGCCCTTCCTAATATGCCCCTATTTTATTTGAGGGAAAGACATGAACTATTAGTTACCTCACCACATAAGGATAAGATAATTTTATAATATATCAATGTAACTATGTAGCATATAAAAAGAACATGTTTAGGTAGATATAATATTGAAGCACATAAAATCAATGTGATCACATGAAAGTTTAAGATGCATGATAAGGATCATGGAAACATATAAATAGTACTATTATAATATCAATAAGAAAATAAGCACTCAAAGAAGAGCACTAAAAAACAAGTCAAAATAAAATGATCCAAGGAGACTGCAAAGAAGGGGAATGTTCAAATATCCAATAATCAAAGGGGCATGACTTAGTCAAATGTCCAAAAAATCAAGGATGACATATTCAAATTTCCATTTAATAAATACTGACATATATAAATGTCAAATCTATCCTACATAATCACTAGGGCTGTAAATAGAGGATGATATTCAAATGTTCAAACAAGGAATACAATAGAAAGGCAAGACAATCAAATAAGTGTATAAACTACAAGCAACTAGCATAAACATGTCATAGTAACCTATATATCAAATGTGTCCAGAAGAAATTTCAAATGTATATCATATCAATTACCCTATGTAAGATATAATCATCGATAAAGGTATGTGTAAGTACATATGTAAGATAAAAAATGATATTGTAGAGTAACCATTGAATCATGTAACCTATTTGTATCAAGATCAATGATGTAAATGCTCCAATGTCTATATGGCATGAGTAATGGGAAGTCCCAAAATCTAAAAATAGGAATAGATCATGTGGAATTCTATATGCCTATATCACACTTAAGTAGAAGTGTGACACACATGTGTGTATGTAGGACTAGCTAAGTATGCCATTTATCAACATGGAACTAACCAGATTATTTTAGGATATTTTAATATTTTCATTTTTTTAGTATTTTTGAAATATTTGAAGAGGAAAAGTTAACCTATGATGTCATCTAATAGATGGTCATAGATATCTCCCCATTGGGAACCTGTTATAATAATCTTGTAACATTGTTGAGGAACATGTATAGGTTAAATATTTATCATAATAGTATCGATTATTATCTATATATGTTATATATGACTCTATGGTCATGAAGAAGTAGTAGGTGTAATAGGAGTAATGGTTTATGGAACATATCATCGAGTCCTCTATAGATTCTTTGGAGTAATAGTAATAATAACATGTGTAGGTGCCTAGATATCTAAATAATGTGCATAGTATATTGGGATTCCTTAGAATCCACTATATGTCTCTGATGTAGTGGTCTCTTGAGTAATGGGTTTCTAGTAAAGTGGATTGCCTGTTACTTACACTTTTGTGATGAATCAGCCTTAGCAGGCTTAGAAATTAATTATCTTGGTATAATATTCTATTTTTTAAGAGATGCTCATATGGAATTATGAAAATTGTAATTACCCAATTGGTATGGACATAGTTTACACATCCATCCGCTACCGAAGGTATTTCTTGAAGTGCATGGATCTAAGGTTTTAATAATAACATATCAAATATTCCCATGGAATTTATGATTGAAAGGGTAGTAACCATAAGTGTGGGATAGACCTATAAAGGTAGGTCAATCTCATCAAGAACCTTCTAAGATGTCCCATTAAATGTTCTAACTGATCTAGTATAAGGATGTATATCATTATGAGTATAACTCAAGTGAAGAAGTAATGTCATGGTGTAAACATTATCATTTTCACCATTATCAATCATACCACTGTATATTAGGTGTTTATCAAGGATTGCACAAATGAAAAAATAATGATGATCATAGTCATCATCCTTAATCTCATTATCATCAAAATTAAAAGAGGGTATTTGGACCAAAGGAGGTATATGTCATGTGTAAGTATCAATAATCCCATCTAGTGGGTCTCCATAATGTGGTGGTGGAGGATTGAATTATATGACATTTGTTCTTCTGGTTTGTTTTTAGAATGGTATTTCAAAAGATTATTAAGCATTTATATTTGTGGTGATAACTAGGTTGTGAGACTGATTCCTTTGGAGGATCCTCAAATATACGCTTTCGATTATCAATAAGATGTTGGATCTTTTGATTTAAGGTAAAACATATGCTTGTTGAATGCCTTGTTCTTTGATGATAATCACAATAAGCATTCGCATCAATCTTTTGGTTAGAGGTTAGCTCATATCAACCTTGATAGCATGAGGGAGAGATATAAGATGACACTCTAATAACAATGGGAGCAATGAAGTTGGAGACTCAGTTAAATGCATAAATTATCTCCTTAGTACATTGGATAACACAAGTTGACTAGGTTATTATGAAACTATGTTAACCATGGTTTTTGTTTCCTTTTTAGGATCAAGAGGTTTTAGCTTATAACTTGGTTTGAGTATAAACTAGGTACTCGATGTAGATGTAATGGATGATTTTTATATATACATGAGTTTATTCAATGACATAAGCTTTATTTCATGATCCCATACAAACATGATATAAGTTATCAAAATATTTTAGCTTATTAAAAATAATGATTCATGTCACAGAGCAAGTAAAATTCTCTTGAATATGTATTATAAATTTTTATCTACCCTAATATTAATCATTTAAGCTAGCATTATCTTATATATCATGAAATATTCATTGCTATGTTGATTGGTTCGTTGTTTGATTTTGGCAATTTTAGCATAGGAAACCTTTTTGAAAATATTAATGGAAAATTGTGCTAAACACTTGCATCAAGAGGTTTTAATTCTTTCCAAATTAGAGATGTAAATCATAGAACCACCTCAAGTCATAATATTTGAGGCTTCTTCAAAATAATTGGCTCAAAAGTTTATCATTGTAGGCATAGTCAAGGAATGCTACATTAATGGATTGAATATGTTGTTTAGGATCACCCTTACCATTATAAATTGTGAACTTAAGTGTAAAAAATCCAGTTGGCAAAGGGTGCAATGATATCTCGAGTGCAAGAGGGTTGTGAAACACATCTTTAGAAACTATAGCATGAGGGGATTTTGAAGCATTTTGTTCAATTTTTGTAACCTTGTCCTCCAAGTTATTTATAGCATGAATTGGTGTTTGAATAGTAGACCCATTTAGATTTATATTAGTAATTTGAGTAATTATCAAAGGAGATGAAAACATGTTTTGAGTAGTAATACACATTTAGACTAATATTTATGTCAAAAAAATTGGTAATTCCATGATAGATGTAGCAGTAGTAGTTTTAGGAAATAAAGGTTTAAACACATAACCCATGCCCAAACTTGATGTATTGGGTTCTAGTGTGTTCAAACGGAGGGTTTCAACCACTATAGTTTTGAAAAAAATTTATATTGGCATAATTATATTGTTAGCATAACATTATGATAATCTATTATGGTAGATTAGTTATTAGATTTGTAATTAGTTGACATAACATTGATTGGAAGATAGTTTAGGTAGCACTTAGATGCTCTACTAGTTACATAATATTTATTGAATTATAGTTATTTTAACTATTTTTCCATTGTATTTATTCAACCTCTATTCAATAATAATTATTAAAGTATTCAGTCTTTATTTTCCTTTATTGGTATAAGAGCACACTTGGGGAACGTAGTGGGTATGATTCTCTAAATGTTAATATGAGTAAAAAAGTTGCATATTGCTTCTCAATTGCCCCTTATGATGGAAAAAATATTTTGAGTAACGAGCTTATAGTTGCATTTATTTTTTATTTTCTATTTATATCATTACACTTAATAGCCTATATGGTCTGTATGTCTTAGTTTTATGTTAGAATTCATATCTACTAAATTATAATATGCCCAATAAGAAGATATGTTTGATTTCATGCCCAAAAAACTTGATTCGTTGAAGCACAAACTTCATTACGTACTAGATCATCGCTCATGAAGAATTTGTTTCATACTACTATGTACTTGGACTATGATTAGATTAATCAGATTTACATGTTGGAAGAATCATTCTCAAGGTTGTGGAAGTGGTGGAAGATTTCATAGACTCACATAAGGCACTTGGATATGGTAGATATGTGAGAAATGAAGGCTGACATCAATAAGAAAAAGATGAGTTTTAGAGAAGATATCCTCTGATAAGATTATAGCAGATAGAAAGTATACAAAAATTTCATACCCTTAGGTTGCAGATATTTTATCTTATGTGGTTGATATGTAGTTATCTTCTAAACTTTTAATTTTTACTCTCAAAAAAAAAATTATCAAATGATTTCCTTCATCCTACTATTCAACATGAAATCTATCTCATAAGCAATAACATTACCAAAAGTTCATTATTCACAGCTATCATTCAGTTAATTTTAGTCACGTGAAGCTTCTCCAATGCTAATATTTGTAGTAAAATTTTCCATTTGAATTCTATTGTTATCCTCTTTGAATGAAGAAAGAGATCACGCTGAATAATTTCTACCCATACATCATGCCATACAACTTCCTTTGTTTAATTCTATAAGTTGATATATATTGAGTCAAACAAGTTTAAGTATATAGCCTTTAGTTTAATGTTTATATTGATTTAGAGTTAAAATAGTTAGTATTAGTGTCAATATTAAAAATCAAAAGATTATAGTTTCATCAAAAGAATAATGAGTCAAGGTTTAGAGTCTTGTATGTTAGAAAAAAATGTCATATTTTCTAAAAAGTCATTTATGTCTTTTTAGTGAGTTTTTATTGTTGTCAATAGAGTCAAGTCATAAAAAATATCAATATCTTATTTTGGGTCCATGTTCTATATTATCAAAAGTCAAAAATATCTTGTATAGATACATTATGAAAGAACATGATATCCTGAGTCATATGTTTCAGTGGGAGAATTTTGTACTCATAAAAGACATGCATATGAGATTCATTGAGACATTTGTTGAGTGAATCAACTTCATTTACTAGAGGCTGGAGGATACACAGAGGCTAGAGGATAATTGACATCCTCTCGTGAGTTGCCTATGATGGGGTTGCACCATGGCTATGGTAACAAATTTTGGTATGTTTATTTTATGTTTTGTAGTGTGTTTTTCAATAGAATACTGAGCATTATTTTATAGTTTGGCAACTTCTAAAAAATAATGTTTTGGGGAGCAAAATCATTAAAGTAGTACTTGGTTATTGGAAAAGGGTTTGTGGTAATTTGAGAAACCATTGAAGTGTGGTGGAAACCTCCCACAACCCTCTAGGTTCATGGTCAACCTACAACACAAAACCCTATGGGTTTGTGATAATCTTGATATTTTGAGAAACTACTGAAGGTGTTAGTAGAGAGAAGTGTTCCTATCGCTTCTAGGTTTTTGGTAATCTTGTAAGCAAAACCAAATTTGACACTAAGACCTTGAAGACACAAAGATGGCATGCCACCTTAGAAAATGAGTAGGATATGCGAAGAGTGTAAATATTTTTATAGTGTTTGTAATAAATGGGGGACCACTATCAATAAAACTTATGTTTGTAGAAACATTGTAATATAGGGGGAATGTTGCGTAATTACATTTTCAGCATAACAATTTTATAATTAGTTATAGTAGATTAGTTATTAATTTGTAATCTGTTAACATAACATTGTTTGAAAGATAGTTTAGGTGGCACTCAAAAGCTATAGTGGGTACATAATGGTTACCAAATTATAGTTATGTTAACTATTTTTACATTGTATTTATTCAACCTCTATTTAATAATAATTATTGAAGTATTTAGTCTTTATTTTATTACATTTGATTCGAGCATAGTTTGTAGGATGTCATCAAGATCTTTTAGGTTTTGTCTAATACAATCACTAAATAATGCAATTATTTTCACTTGATCATGGTCTATTTTCTCATTTTCAATTGTTGCATGGTTTTCATTATCATAATCTTCTTCTATGAAAAACCTATCAATATGTTTCTCATTTGCAACATGGGTATCATCATGAGAAAATATGGGATTCATCGTTGGTTTGAGACATCTTATATGGTGGGAGGGAAACTCTACATGTTCAATAGGCACACATCCCAATCGAGGGATATGCCTAGGTTGCATATAAAATATTAAAATAAAGAAATGAAAAAGTATAATAATATGAAACCTTTACTTGTTTAAAAAATTAGGAATCATATTTTTATGAATCAAAATGAATTGGGTTCACTAAATGTTTAACCATAAATAATATAAAGGGGGCTATGTCATAGCTTGTCAGTATACTAGGGGTTAAAATATAGAAATGATAACACATAAGAGTAATAATTAGACCTACAACATGTTAATTGAGTGCTAAACATAGATATAAGCATACACTAAACTTATTATGTTGATTATTGGTTAAATATAGAAAGTAAAACTAATCTATACATGTAAATTAAAAATAAGTAATATACTCAGTATTTTTTGATGTTAAAACTGTGATGTTTTTAGAACAAGTAAAAAAATAGTCTAGAAGATGATCCTCAAATATTCATCAGATTTTAGATCTTATGCTTATGGAGATATAGACACTAACATCATCATGAGATGAATTCATCAATTCTACTATCTATGTTTGAGTCAAGTATCCTATAAAAACTACATTCTAAAAGTGTATTTAACCACCTAGATGCTTCTAGATTTGAATTCTACTTTAATTTGGTGCATTCAAATCTAGGTCATGGACTGTCACTCATGAATTTTTAAATCCCTAATTCTTCATCTTCATGGTCAATTTGGTAAAAAATGGGTTAGTGTGTACACATTGTTGAGCTGACCCAAAATACCCCATTATTATTGGGATTGATTACATAACTAATACACTAGAAGAGGTCCTTAGACTCATTTAGTTCTCCCCTATGCATTGGCTTGTGCGTGTATTATGTAATATGTGGAAAGTAAGTGCAATAATGACTTTACTTATAACCTTACAAATTAGGCTCTTGGGATACTCATTTATTAATTTAGACTTATAATTGTGTTTTGCCCATGAATGTCATGAAAATAGAGAAAATTTATTTAATTAAATATTTGACAAAGTGTTTTTCATAAGTTACCTTAGTATCTTTGGTGTTTCGCTAGGTGAGGAATATATGAGGGTTGATCATGTAGCTATATAAATACCTTTCAATACATAATTAGAAATATATCACTTATTCCAACCATTAGGATACATTTAATTTGAAAATTGGATGACTTTATGATACTCAATGCTTACATTAGGTTAGGATACCAATGTCTATGTTAGTGTTTATCCTATACCTTGGTGTCCATAAAGTAGAAAATTAATTATAGGTTCAAAACTTTTATAGATGGAATATAAATATATTTTAATTATTATAGGTAGGATATAAGGATTTTTTGATGTTGTCCATTTGTTTTTTTTAATAGTTTTTAGGGACTGCCCCCCCTGATTTTTCCCTAGATATGATTTGTATCTCTTGTCAAATTCCATCTAGGTAAGGGTCCAGCCAACCCTAATATCTATCAAAAAAAGATATAAGGCTTGGTTCATAAACATAAGACTCATCAGACTAAGAGATATAGGCCAATGGGCACAAAGTAGAACATATGTTAGACATGCAAAAGTGGGAAAGTCTAAAACTCAGAGGAATAACCAAGGTCTAAGTTTTCCAAGCATATAATATTGAGGTACTATATAATACATAAAGATCATCTAAAGATAACAAGTTTTTACTTGAATTTGTTATTCTATTTTAAATCTTTTATTTCCATTTTCTTAAAATTGAATTGTGTCTTTTTTAATTGTTGTTCTTCCTTTTTTATAGACCAAAATAATATTATTTTTTATCTTTTTACAAAAAATCTTATTGTATTTAATAATAAAAATGCATTTTATCTTTGTATTTTATTATAGTTTATTATCTCTCAGATTTGACTCAACTCTTGTCAATAAAATATAAATATTGGGATGGCCACACATTATTTATTTATTGAATCATAAATTTAGGGTGTTCTTAGATTTTAAAAAGTCTAACGTTAAGTTGAGACACTATTCTTGTGGTTACTACCATGTGGTTATTATTTATTGGCACACTTGGTGGTGTGGAAGATAGAAATAAATAAATAATAGTCAAAACCTAATTTGGGATGGATGAAAATAATCAAATATTCATCCTTTTTGTTTATGCTACATAATTTCAATTATAACGTAAGTGATTTGAAATGGGTGAAGAAGGATTATATATTGTCAAAGTTCCCTAGAATCAAACTGATGATTTCATTCTCTAACTCATGATGCCTCATTACATCTTGCTTCCCAAAATAAATTTTAGTACGGTCCAAACATCATTAAGAGTATTTACAAATTCAGTTTCAAAGAGCAAGTTGAGATAAATTAATAGGCATAATAGAGTTTAGGCCTCATTCCTTTTATTAAACCACTTAACCTTCTCTATATTTGGTGTTAACTATGTTTTGTTACCCCTTTTAATTTAGTGTAAACCTTTAATCCTTAAGTAGAACTTTTATTTAGTTTTCCACTTGTCATAATTGAATAGTGTAAGAAGTGGAAGTATATTAAGATCCCTAGTGGAGAAGAGAAATATGTTGAGAACCAATAATGAAAAAGAAACAAGGAAATATAACCCTCCTTAAACATACATAGGTTCAGTTATACAAGGACCTATAATAGATCCAACATGTAGAGCTCTAAAAAACCTCCACTTTAAAAAAATGATTCCTAAAAATGAGTTGCCTATTGAAAACTATGGGAGTGTGAATTTATTAAAAAAAAAAAAATCACCATACAAAATTAAATTTAAATTAAAAAATATTAGACCCAAATTTGTAAAGAAAATTTAAGTCCCATTGGGTTAGTTATGATCAAGGGATAAAAACCCATATGACTAGGGGCTAAACCTAGAGATTAGGTTTCATCCAAAATATGGGTAGGGGTAAAATCCTAAGAATGATTTGGGTAGGTGTTAGATCCCAAGTAATGTATAAGCAAGTTATAGATCTTGAGTAATGTTTGTGTAGACATCAGATCTAAAACAATGTCTAAGTAGTGTCAAATGTCTGTAAAGGCTTAAACATATGCCTAGTGAATATGGAGTGGTCAAGGTTTACCTTATGACCAAGTAAGATTAATAATTAGTTGTATGTCCATGTAGAGCTATAGATCTAATGATGTTTATACAGGGTTAGAATTATTCCAAGTCTTAAAACTATCCAAACATTTTAGATACAATACTATAATGGAAAAACCATAAATAACCCACTAAGATTATTGAGAAAATCAGAAAATAATAGAAATAATTTTTTCAACAAGTCTCTTGTTGTTTATATTTCTATGGATTCCAATAAAACCCCATCAAACACTCTAAAAATGACTCAAATCAATTGACACAAAGATAGTTCATGTTTACAAACTTCCTTGGGATTTTGGCACCTTCAGAATCTAATTACATGGTCTATTTTTTATGGAAAAACAAATACTAAGAGATAAATTACAAAAATGTCTTCCCCTTATTCTTTTTTTGAATCTAGATGAGTAAAAGACCCTAGAGAAGAGTAAAATCTTACAAAAATGTTAATATATAATATGTGACATCAAAGAATTCCATATTAAGGCATGAAAACTTAAAAATTAAGATTTTGTAAGTTAAGTTATGGCATTCAACTACCATATCATCTATGGTACCATGTTGAATTGGGCCACAATCAAGGATCAAGACTGGATAGACACAAGCACACTAATACTTGAAACATGAAAAATAAAATATGTAGACTAAATAGCCTCTTTTAGAATAAAAATCAAACATGAGAAATAGTAATTTATATAATGATTCATTATCTAAATGGATCTAAGAATGGTACATTATATAAGAAGTAAATAACAAATCAAAATTTGAAAATTGGTTAAGCCATAATTTACTAAGTGACGTAATATGGCACCAAAGTGACACCTATTCAAGTTAAATAACATGTGTCATAGAAATCATATAATTGTATTAAATAAACCTATACTACTAAAATGTAGGTAAAAAATGGCTACATAAACAATAAATGCTTGGAAATAATTTTATTCTTGCTAGTGATAATCTCAAAGATTACCAATATCACATCAAAAGATCATAGATAAATAAGATAAGTAATCATTTTTTTCATATTGGGGATTGAGAATAGAAATAAAATCATAAGAACACTAATAAATAAAATAAAATAAAAGGTAAGTTTAAGCCAAACTGGTTAGGTCTATTTGTGATTACAAAACTAGTAGGTACATGAGCCTACATTCTAGCTAAACTAATGGAAAACATGTGAATAACCATATAAACATCATAGATTTACATTAATAGTATGCATAACACAATTAATTTCAAATATTCTAAAAAGATAAAAAAAATATTTAAAAAATAATAATAATAAAATCAAATATTATAAAAATACAAAAACATTCAAAATATTGTCAAAAAGTCAAAAATCATGACCCAAACATGGCATAAAACCCATGAATCTCTTGTAAAACTCTATAAGTCCCATAAAACTATAAATTTTTGACACATTTATCAATGTTTTGCCACACCATTATGGTTCTAATATTTATTTTCCATATCAACAATAATACCTTTCCAATGGATGATGTGACCTAGTTATTGTAGTTCTTATTAGAAGAGTGTGCATTTAGAAAAATTACAAGAGAGATGGATTTTCATCAAACATTTGAAAAAAATATCTTGAATGCATATCATGATCTTTCTTAGACCCAAGATATATCAAAATTTCATCAAGGAATACAAGGACAAAGTTATTAAGCTACTTAGGAAAGATATTATTCATGAGACTAATGAACAGTTGATGAATTCTTTATCCCAAATACCACCACCAAAAACTCACAATGACCATGTTGTGTGTGAAAT
Organism: Torreya grandis; assembly: GCA_037957365.1. NCBI lineage: Eukaryota > Viridiplantae > Streptophyta > Pinopsida > Cupressales > Taxaceae > Torreya > Torreya grandis. Next base: position 4,358,187 of record JARHVA010000422.1, on the reverse strand, counting down.
GTTATTTTTGATATGCCACCTTCATTAATCCTTAGCTTTTAGTTCCATAAATACACATCTATCTTAGTTAATACTTGATGTATGATATTTAAGTTGAATAAATCATCAATTATTGGTAATTATTATCTATTTTTAATTGCTATTTTGTTTAATTACATATAATAAATGCATAGTCTCAGAAATTCATCCTTATTACTTGAAAAAATGACTAGTGTTCCCTATGGGGACACACTAGTTATCATTGATCCATTTTTAGTTAAATATTATAGTTTCACTCTTAGTTCAAAAACCTCATAGTCATCTTTATATATTAATATTCTAAGATAGGTCAACTCTGTGTAGTAACACTATGAATAAATGAAGTTCCATTTTAGGTAGTAATCCTAGAAACTCTTTGGTAAACACAAAGATGTCCTCCTACAAGATTAAAAAGTCACTCAAAGATTGTTCATTTCCATCATCTAATATTTTAATGGCATACGATTTATATTCATTTATTATCGATCATATATGTATCATGGTTTTGATAAACCTTATAAATATGGGTTTCCCAATCCCTTAGATTTGTCTAATATAACTAGTATCTTCTACAAACTTCACATGTTTCTCAAATAAATTCATCACTTCTTTATGGGTCTATAAAAAATACATTCTAATTATAATATAAAATGAACCTAGGATTTCAAAATAGAGGACCACTTTGGTGATGAAAATTTTAAAACTTTGAGAATTCGTTATAACATATGTTATGTATTGCTTCATTCATAATTTCATCTCTATGCTTCTTAAGCTCATTAGTTTCATGCTTGCCAAACCATACCTTCCAAAAATTATTGGTGATATAAAATAGCTAATATAAATTTAATATATTAATATAAAAAACTAATAGAACTAATATTTTGTGTATTTTCAACCATAGTGCCTTTGTTTTTAGCATGGTGTCTATCAACAACTACATGAATCCAATGGTTGTGACCATCACCACTAGAATTTCTATTTCAATGTTTCTTTTGTGGCATATATGGATGTTGTAGACATTATCATTCATTACGTGGCCCACCTAAAATGAAGCACTTTATAATGATTTGATTTTATTGTCCCTTGGCAATCACATAATTTATCTCATCCTATTTTTGTTTCACCACAAGTTGTTGAACTTGTTATAATTTGGCATCCATGGCTCTAGAAGTCAATTTTTGGGGTGTATTACTTTAGATTATTCTATTAGGTTATCATGTCCTTCACACTAGCAATATTAATTTTGAGTTTTGTGGTGTCAAAAACCACCATGCATATAGAGAGAAAATCCATTCTTATTTTTATCCTTTTAAACCTCATATGGATATTGGAGCTTGATTCTTATGATTTCATGTTCTGTTAGTGAGTATTTTATAACAAAGTATTTTAGCTTAGGGGGTTAAAAATTATGAACCATTTTTCAAATGGTGACACAAATCTAACTAAGATATCAATTAATATTCATTCCCTCATATTGGATACATCCTACATACTTCAACAATCATAATAATTGTACATCACATTCTTTTATAGTCTTATTATATTTCCAGATGATATGAAACATGGTAGATTTTTGTGGCCCATTTAGATATGAACTTGGGGTTTTTTTATTAATTTATATGTATGTGTTTTTAAAGTCTAATGAAAGTTAACATATGTTGTTTAGGAATTCAAATATATCAACATGCAAAACATAACTTTCCATAGAAGGTATGTTGACATTCAGCTATACAAAAAAATCATAGATGAATGGTAGTAGTTTTGATGGATGTTTTTATTAAATGACAATAATGTGATATCATGACAACCATAATGTCAAATGATAGGTTTGTTGTCATTTGACATCTTATTTATCGCTTGATAGTGTCATTATCATTCAATAACATTCTTGCCACTTAATAATGATGTTTCTACTTGACAACATTATTTTCACTCGATAGCATTTATCTCAACAACATTATTTTTATTAAGGATAAAGGGTAGGTTTTTTCATCTAGGTACCCTTGCCCTAAAATTGGTACACAAAGCTGAGGCCACACAATCCAAATAAAATAATATGCTTGATGGAAAAATAATGATTAAAGAAAATTAGCCAAAAAATATCTAAAAAGTAGCATGAAATTGGCCACCAATGCTAAATTTTTCAACAACAGCTACTACCCAAAAAACAACAAGAAACAAACCCACTAGGAGTCTCCCATGAGATTTTATTTGTTATATATGAGAGATATTAACAACGACTTCAAAACTTGATTAATGTTGCCTTTATTTTTATTACTAATAGTTTTCCATTTTCCTCCCACCTCAGGGATTGGTTATATGTTGATAGAGTTTTCCATAAATTCCACTTGATTCTATGTTTGATCTGAGTTAAACATGAATTGCCATTTTAATGGAGTATGGGTTGATGTATCTACTCTAAACTCTTCCTTTCTAATAGTCTTCTTTTGTGATATAACACCCCCCTCCTTGGACATCGCCTCAAAACATAGTGTTTCCTCTTTTTAATTCTGCTCCTCTCCTTCCACAAGGATCTTTGAATCCGATCCCTCATTATCACTTCCACTATCATACACATCTAGAACTATAGTAGGTTCAATTTCTACATTTTTCTGCCACAATACTATCTTGAATTTGAATCTCAAACAATAATTTACAAGATGCCCTATTTTAAAACATCCTCTACACCTAAAAGGGATACCTTCAAAATCTAGGGATTACATCCATTTTCCCACCACCCTTAGTTTTAATTGAGATGATAGATCTTTAGAAAAATCAACATAAACCAAAATTTATGGAAATGTGGGATGAACCTTAGCATCAGTTAATTTTTAATATCAAAAATTTACCTATTGTATTTTCATTGGCTAAAAACATCGTATTATCCAAAAAATATTAAGGAATATTTAGCAGCCTAATCCAAATCAGTTTGAAATTAAAATTTTCAAACTGAGCATTAAAATCTAGGTGCCAAGGTTTTACCAATAGAGTATGATTGTCCAAGTCCCAGATATTACCTTTCAAAATATTCTCTTTATCTACTACAAAATAGAAAAAAAAATCCTCTAGAGTAGGGGTGAATTTATAATTTACCTTCCACCAAATATTGTCATTGGGTTGAGATTCATTCATACAGTGCTAGCAAAGTCATCTAAAACATAGGCCCCACGTAGCTATCTATTCTTCCCTCTCGGTAATGACTTTAATCTATTGTTTATAAAAAATGAACAATAGGGTTATCCTTGGTTGGAATCATAGGAGAGATATTTCATCCACCTCATAACTTCTACAAATGATCCTACCCCATACAAAATTTTATCTCCTACTTTGGTTTGTGTCCTTGCCACCAATAGCATGGGGTTGGACCTCCCTTATCTTCATCTTCTTGTGTTTTTAACCTCAGTGGAATCCTCCAAACCCTATGATTTTTATAGATTTTATCCTATACATACTGGGGTTTGACTAGCAGCCTCAGATTTAGTTATACAATGCTTAATCTTCTATTATGCACTACTAATAACTCCATTTATTAGTCCAAGGCTAAATTATATCTTTTTTTTAGATTCATAATATCTAAAATATACAAAACACCTATAAATTTAATTTTATACCATTTAAGATGAAAAATTCATTGTTAGCTTAGATATTTGGATTTTAAAAAATTAATTTACTTGCCTAAATTTATATACAATTACCCATGTCATCAATTAAACTTAATTTATAATATTTACTCAATCACCCATAATTTTGGCTTGATCAAAAATTTAATCTCTACCACAAAGAATGCATTACCTTTACAATCCAACTTAATGTATTATGAGGTTTTAGTTTCAAAAGAGTTCCTTAAACTATCCTAGAATGCAATGGGGTGGCAGATTTAGCATCCGCACAAGCCAAAAACATAAATTTATACAAATGACATTCTACCTACTATACATTCATATTATTAGTTTGAAATAGGTCCCCAAACCAATTGGGCTTTGGTTTTTTCACATTTTCAAGCATTTGTGACACTTTGTGTCATCATTCTATCACATAATAATTTGTCCCAATTCTGACTTCACATTCTATTCCACATGGAAAACATTTATGTAATGTCACTACTCATGGTCAAACTTTTGATCACTCCCAGTTACATTATCCCTAAATCTTCTATTAATGCCATGCAATGGGTTTTTACCACACACAAAGTTTCACATGTTCGAAAAGGTATTTATTCACTACCTAAGGATTGTGAGGTAGTTCTAACATGCCATATGTCATTATCTCACATCTTCATGACCTCACATTACATGCTCAAATTTTTAAGGGTTCAGATGTTGTGAGGCTATGAAGCAATCATGACATTCCATATGTTAAATTTTCACCACCTTGTAATCTTTAATAAAATCAAAATTATTTTTATTCTATAGGGACATAAAGCAATCACAATTGACCATGTGTCATATTTTCATGGCATCAAAACTTCAAAATTATTGGTGAAAACAAAAAAAGATTTTAACTCTAATGTACTTTGAAGTAATTATGACTTATTATGTGTTGTTATGTCATTCATTACATGAATTTATATTTTTGAATGCACTACATGAAATCCAAGGATCCCAAGGATGTGAGAAAAATGTAATAAGAAATTATTCCAACTTGAAAGTGGTTAAAATGAGTGAAAATGTTAATGTTTTCTATACATGGCATTTGAATAATAAAAATTAAACAATTTTTTAATAAAGAGTAGTGTGAAAATGACTAGGTTTAAAGCCTTAAAATGTTGTCACCCTTTTACCCAAATCCATGTGTTATAACATAGATGATCCTCTAAGTGATCTTCAAGGGTAGTTTAAATGGAATTGATAAATAATCTATCAATTTGAAATAGTTTTCAAGATACTAGGGGGACATCATTTAATATTTTTGAATCAAATATATTTAGAACACCTCAATTATTCATGGTAAATTTTATAAGTATTATCTATTAAAGAGATTATTCTATTTTATTAAATATAAATTAGATTAATCTATGGGTGGCTCATGTGAAATTCTGCTTAATATTATTACCATATTATAGGTGAAGAAAGACCCTCTAAAATTATATAAAGAACATAGTTTAGTCTAACGTGGTCTACATGAGTAACAACAAAAAATATTAATATCCTTACCTATAAGCCATAATTTCATATTCTAAAATATAGTGATTGCCTCATATGTACAAACACAATGATCATCATATATTATTTAGTATATAAAATGAATGAGTATTTTATTTATAATCAAGAAGTTAGTGTGATGTATTAACATTTACAATGTTTTTATTATATTTAATACAAGACACAATGCCTTATGTGATATATCATTTTAACCAAATATTGGTTTGAGTCTCATTTATCATCTACATGAAAAATACACATATTAATTTAATACAAGGTTCATTTTAGTGGCACCTATAATAAATTTGTGGAGGTCCTGAGGTGAATCTAATTTGTAATGGTGACGAATTAGGTTGGAATCCATATCATTGTAGAGGTGAATCATTCAATTCCAGATGGTGAATCACACAAGGCCTAAAAACAAGGATGAATGAAAATAAACATAGTTGAATGATGGTATCAATGATATGTAGATGAATGCCAATATGATGGTAAGCTCTAGATCCACATAGATGAATGATTCCTTGAGTAACACATGCAAACATTGACATGGCGTAAGTGAATGTTGGGTTCATGCAGGGGACTAATATCATGTTATGGGTGATCACCAGAGGAAAAAAGATGAGTGTTTATGCAAAATAGGTGAATATCAAAATGGCAAGAATTATTTTTGAACACTTATAGATGAATGTTGACACAAGGTACACCTACAGATGAACACCAATGGGGCATAGATACAAATAAACATTGAAGCATTGTAGATGAATGCCTATGTATATGGATGCCAATACAATGAAGACATATGGTGTATAGACATATGAATGTTGAATTCTTTCAGATGAATGCTAGTATAGGGTCCACCTATAGATGAATGATGATGGGACCTAGATATAGACAAATGTCAGTGTGTGGATGGAGCCTTGTAATGATTGGATGGAGCCTTTCAAGTTCAATGACATTATATACATGCCCTATTATGACAAAGATATTCCTTTGAATAATGTTCTCTTTCAAAGATTTGATAATTCTTCCTCCATATTTCACATCAATTCGGGATCCCATAATGTTTCATTTGAAATCTATCCAAAGGATATTTATAGACTGACAAGTCTACCTTAGAAGGATGGGGACCTAGTCACCACAAATTTATTATTGAATGATGAGAATAAAAAATATTTAGAACCCCATTATTCACTACAGGATGATGGTATGTACAGTAAAATTTATAATTACTATTTTTTGAATCATTTTACTTCTGTTAGTTCTAACTTGTTAATTTTTTTTACAGATCGTCAATGTTATGATAAAAGGGGATTAAAAATTAAATGTGTTAAAAACCTTTTTCTAATGAGAATGCTTTAACTTTTGCAATAAAAATTTGTTTTGTAGGGTGGGCCATTTGATATTTCATTTTGGGCTCTAGTTTATATTCTACGTACTCTAGGCATTCAAACGTTATACTGGTGGACTTTTATTTACAACAGAATCAAAGATGATTTTAACTATGATTTGTCTAATGAATGTCCTTAGTTTTTTACTTCTAATTATATCATTGCGTTGTATTATGAAGTGAAATCAAATTTACAAGCATATTCTACTCTCAATTACATAATGTTTGTCAATGTACTCTCCCTTGAAGCACATGTGGTTAGTTTGAGTTATTGTTTGATACTATTTGATCCTTTTCCTATGTTTATTTTAAATAATTACATATATATCAACCTAGATAATTTTAAATAAAATATCTTTTTCTTGTAGATAAAAATATATGAAATGATTGCAAAAAGAAATGCAACAAGCAAGGGATGTCAACCTCCTGAGGCCACAACAAAAATAGACATAGAGGAGGATAGATAATTGAATCCAAAGATACCTAAGAAATAACTTATAATAAAAAATTGAATGTAGAGTTTGATTACATGTTTGACACAACCTTCCACTGATGTTACTGATATACCTTCATAAACTAGCTTTGATTTGATTGAATACTCTTTTATCATTGTAATATTTTATCTCTACTATATATATAGTGGAGCCCATGAAATATATATATATATATATATATATATATATATATATATATATATATGTGTATGTATGTATGTATGTAACACCAACTAGGTTTGGTAGGGCCTTAAGAGTTCCACAACAATAACAATAACAAATCAATAGCAATAGGCAAAACAACATCAATAGAAATAATAAGGTGTACTAAATAGATCTATTTTATATTAAATAGTAATATTATATTATATTTTTTAATTGATCATGTTATTGATTTTAATTCCCATTTATAGTTTGTTCTTCTCAAAGAAAAAAAGTCTTGCCATTGTCACTACTTGACATGGCCCTTGAACTACTAGTATTTGGAAATGTTTGTTTATCCCTGCTCAGAATGGTGGAATGGTTCAGGTCCCAACATCTAAGTTTCTAAAAAATTTACTTGGTCGTCTACCAAGTGAAACAAGGACTACAATTTTTCATGACATTAATCTAGATGAAGAATATTTGCGCATTGATACTGGCATGCCTATGGTTTTTTTCAATCGACATAATATCATACATGGATCTCATCCCATGAATCCTTTACAATGACCTCCTATGCCCAATTCTCCACCTAGTAACACCAAAGGCAGTCTTATGTAAAATATTCACCAAACAAATGACCGACATAATTTTTTTCCTATTTCTCATGTATTGGAAAAAACCAATAAAGCTTATATTAATGATTTTATTCTTCCAAACCTTGATGAATTGAGAACTATGGAGTGCCACAAAAAAGTATTAATTCAATAAATAAATGAGGGTTTCTTCAACCAAATTTGATGAAATCAATTGTACACAATGATGGAGCATAAGTTAACAAAAATTGATGTTTTATTCAACAAATCAGTTTCAATAAGTGCTATCACGAATAATATATTTAATGATGATGTTCATGATATCATGTTAAATAGGCTCGAGAACTTGGATGTAGAAGCCCAAACATACTATAACAAATGGCCATGAAACAAAAGCCTAGTGGATCTTGCGAATGTAGAACAAGAAAAATTTGGGGTAAGTTTATTGATGGTTTTTCAAAATAAAATTTATTTTAAAACATTTAATTAATTAAATGTTTTTGATCATTTACAATCAAAATATATAAATCTGAAGAACCAAGTTTTTGTCCTTGACATGTATCTAAATAATACATGCAAATGTATTTTTGTGGCAATTTATTTCAAGGAAAAACTTGTTTTATTGAATTAAAAAATTATACATTTAGGAAAACAATTTGAGAAAATGGCTTGGATCCTAATGTTTATTTAAAAACAAAGTATAAGTGGACTCATCATTGATTTCAATGGGAGATGATGCTATAAAATAATAGGAAAATATTTCCAATATCCATTCTATAGTGAAATATCTCCCAGATTATAGGATCCTAATCCTCATAGACAACACAACAAATACTATTACCAACAAACAAGTAGTGGAAGGACAAATTGATTCATAGTGACTATGAGACTATATGATTGATGGGTTTTTGTAAATTTTTCCATACTATTGTTGTTTAATTAATAGAAAATGAGGTTTAAGTTCAAAGCCTCAAGTTATTTTATATTTATGTTTTATAATTATTGGAAACTTATATTTTATAATATTAGAATATATTTTGTAATTATGGATTCCTTACTCATATTAGGATACATATTACAATGTGTATTAATTTATTGCAATGTTTAACTAATCTAATTTATAGTAAATTTGGATTCAAATCTATTAAAATATTTTTTGCCATTTAATTTTATTAAATAATGTATATTTTATTCAAAAAATGTCAAATAATCAAAAAAAAAAAAATGTTGAATATGTACAATTTTTTGCATCTCATAATGTAAAAAGAATGTTAAAAATTACTATTGTATAATATTGAAGATAGGATCATATCAATTAATCATTTCGTAAACAACTTGAATCAATCAAGCATTTCAAAAATATTGTTTAGTAGTTTGCATTTACATATTACAATTTTACAAACTAACACTCAGGGATTTCAAATAACCCTCTAGTAACTTGTACTTCATTGCTAACATTTGTATGGCCTATCTCATTGGCATTTATAATTTCACTACCTCCTTTGGCAGTTGTATTTAGGACAATTCTTCTTTCAGTTAGACTACGCCAAATTGAAATTGCTTTATCATATGGAAATATATCAAATTCATAACCTTAAATATACAACCTTAAACATGTCTCAAGATTTTTATTCAATCTATTTTAAAGCCTATATTTAACAAAAGATAATGCACTAAATACTATTTCATCTTCCATGAACTCCAAAATCATTGTTTGGCACAATTCATATAAACAAAAATGTTCACTAATTTCTTCCTGCAGAACACTGCTCTGATACAATTTCTTTTATAGCCTAGTAATAGAACTTATTATTATTGGTTCAGTTAACAACTGATATTATTGAACCATTGTCAGTCCAAAAAACATTGGCTAGTTTTTAAGTAAATTATTTTATAAAATACACTTAACTTCTTCTCCATTGATTTCCATATACTTACTAAAATATTCAATGAGAGTAATCATATATTTGATAAATAAGTTATTTTTTTGTTCTTAACCATCGGCATCATTCTAAAATGCAGGATTCACCATGCCCATGGCTTCAAGAAACTCATATTTTTGAGAATGATCTCAAATTTTAGAAGATAAGCTTTTTGAAATATCTTTCAATTTTATTTGCATGTCACATATGACATTATCATATAAAACCCTTGTTATAGGCACTTCTTCAAATTCTAATTCAACTACATTAGTTCATCATTGTAGAGTGTGTAATGGTATCTCATTTACATTAACAAAAATATAAAGATGATTATCAATATTAAATTTCAAATAGTTTTGAGGATCCTTTAGATTTGTTAAAGTTTTTCAACTCTCAAATATTGGTCCCTTAAAACTTTCATTCTAGTAGTATAATATATCAAGTGATAAACAAACATGTTTCCTTAAATTTATGAAGTCCACAATATATATTGATCTCTCTTCTACATGTTTCATCAAATAATGTATTTCCTTCAATGTGGGTAGAATATCACATAATGTTAGCAAAATTTTAAAATATATCAAGTGATTTACTAAATATTTTGCCTTTTCAACCTCCATCCTATAATTAAATATAAAACCATTGAATGATTGATATTCTTAAAATATTATGCATGTAGGATCATACACTAAAATCCATCTAGTATCTACGTCTTTTAATAGTTTTTTTCATTAGTCACTCCAATTACAAATTATTGTAACTCTAGAAACCTTTTTAGACTGCATGACATGTATATGTACAAATCATGGATTAGCTCCTCTACTTTAACAACATTTTTGAATGTGCTTACAATTTTGTAAATAAGCTTCATTTTATGTGCCATGCAATGGATTGGAGTCATACATGAATAAACTGATATTTGTAGGTTAACACAAAAAACTATTTTATTCCCATGCATTATTGATGCACCATCCAAATCAACACATACCAACTTAGTACCTATATCATGGTAACTCATCCTAGCAATATCCATGAAATTAGAAATAACCAATTGAAAAATATTTTTAACTTTAAAATTTTTAGTTGTTTTATGTACAAATAAAATGTGAGGCTGCCTTTAATGATTCTAAAATGTATATACATGCATGTATACCCATGATGTGTTGTCAATTATTGTTACCTTATTAACAGATAGTGATATGAACCTTACAGATTTTACTTTTTCTTTCAAATCATCTTTTTCAATCATTGTGAAGCATTTTCCCATCTCTCAAGCACTGGTATCAGACCAATGTGAGTATAGAATGTTGTACAATCCAATATGCTGAAATAAAATCTTGTAATCTATAAAATTAGATATTGGTCTTCCTCTTTTCAAAATGTGATAGAAAGTTGTATATATATATATATATATATATATATATATATATATATATATATATATATGGCAAGCAAATTCGATTGAAAAACCTTTTTAAATTAAGCTTTAATTATTCTTCCTTTCTCAATGAGGTGCCATTAATGTTTTTGATGATTATTATACTCTGTTGCATAACATTGATGCATGTACTCTTTTTCATTTTTCCATCCCACTATTTTTTTGATATTTCCATCTTTGTCTTTTATTGACTCATATATTTTACCATAATGTTTCTCAATTGTGTCCAACTTAAATTGCATTTTGTGGTCCTTATCAAGTTTCCAACTACATATTGTGCATTTACATTATGTTGGTGTGTCGGTACTATTTTATGACTCCATAGATTCAATAAATGGGTATTTATATGCCCACTCATACTATAATGACCTTCCAATTGTCTATATATTTTTCTTCTTCCACATAGTTTTTGTTGTGTCATTTTCAACTAGAAATTTTTTTTGCTATGTAGCAGTCTCATCTGAATATTATGTTGGGTGAGTTTATCTCTCATTTAGTGTCGATAAATCATCATATTTACCACTATTTATGATGTGATATCTTGATTTCTTTAAATTCAGTGGGATAATGGGCATTTCTTTCTAAGTGACTTTTTTGTGCCTTTTTCAATTGGAGTTTATTTTTTCTACATAGCAGTCTCATTTAAAAATTGTGTTAGGTGAGTAGATCTCTCATTCGGTGTTTTGAACTCATCATAGACACCACTAGTTATGATTTCATATCTCCATTTACTTGAATTTAGTGGGACAATGGGTATTTCTTTCTGAGTTGCATCTTTTAGGGGAGGTATATATTCTAAAGTGTTATACAAGTCTTCAATACTTTTATCATTGAATTTTAAATGCAAAAATTTGTGTGACTTTATGTTTTAATAAATGTTAATACTAAAGTATGAATAAATTAAAAACATTAAATCAAATAATATTTATAATATAGTACCTATTTTTGGCATTTCCTTCCCATGTCTGTCTTCCAATTCAAGGATATGATCGATACCTTTATCAATGGGTTCTACGTGAAATATTATTGTAAACCTAGTCATTATTATTAAATATTGAAAAAAATATTTAATTAATTAAAAAATGGTATTCTACAAGTTAATACCTCTATTTGGCATTTTAAATTTATGCCTAAGTATGTCTTCTTGTGGAGATAATTATTCAAAAGAGTTACTAGTGGGTTCTACATGCAAAGTAGTTTAATACATTTTATTTATTATTTAACTTTAACACAAACTAATGAATAAAAAATACTAGTTAAGTAAAAATATAGTACCTATGTTTGGTGTCTAGATAAAATAAGATAATAGGTTATTTTATTTTTTAAATTTCTTTGAGGTTTTAACATTTTAGTAGATGTTATATTATCAATCTTGTGGAGCCATGGATGAAATATGATTGGCAGTAAAATAAAGATGATTAACAACAAATAAAGACACTTGACCGATGAATAAGTAACCACAATAAAAATCAAACGTGATGGCATCCACCTGTAGAATGACTTCATTTACATGTAGTCTAGTGGGGTCAACCTGCAGGTTACTGGTATTCACCTATAGCCTATTTGCACCTATCAATACCTATCAATAGTCTACAGGTGGATGCTAGTATACTTCTAGTAACCACGTACAGACTATTGGTGGATGATGGGAGTCTATAGATGGAGGAAAGTAACATATAGATGGTAAACCAGAGGTTAATGGCATCCACCTAGCCATGGGCATCTGCTAGTAGTCTACTAGCATCCACCCTTAGTTTGTTAGCATCCGCCCACAGTCTATTGATGTCCACCCATAATCTATAGGCATCCATCTATAGTTTCCTAGCATTCATCCATAGCCAAGAAACATGTGAATAATAGTAGATGGTAGGCAAGTGATAGTAAGCTACCTCAACCCTTGAGTTAATAGCTAAATCCTATTGGAAAATGATAGTGAGTTATGGTCTGATGATGATAGGCTATGGGTAGAGCCATGAGCAATGGCAAATTGTGATCAAGCACCCACGGCCTACCATTAGGAGCCTATACTTGTAGGATATAGTCGAGCACCTACACTTATAGGATGTAATTAGATGCTTGGAAATTGCCCTCATGTTTAATTATCATGATGGCACTTATAGAGCAGTAAATGGAATTATAGTTTAAGAATATTAAGAAATTGTATTGTACAAAAAAAATTTCCCACTTTGCTATGAATTGTTGATTATTGAAGTCATCTTAGGACTTGAAATAGAAACCACCAAAAATTATCATAAAGTCATCCAACAATATATGGAAAAATCTTCTGGATTGGCTTTTGAGGTACTAATGAATTATTATTATATGAGGAAATTTATATTCGAATGTAGGTGAACCTATCTTCAAAATTAACTTTAACCTTAAAAATTTAGGTGATGCCACCTTGTCAGCCACTGCACAAAAATAGCCATATGCTAACTTTAAAAAATGGAATATTCATAGATTAATGAAGATTCACCATTAAAATTTCCCTGATTAATAGCCTAACACAACATTAGAAATTTAGGCATAAAATCCTTCTCTCAATTGAAATAGATACTAAATATAATTTATCATTTTTGTTTAATGTCGTAAAGAAAGAACTAAAATAATAACCCATGTGCCATAATATTAAAGTTTCCTACTTATCAGTTATATTTCTAATGCACAAATGAATACCAAATGAATAAATGTTTTGGTGCCACATTCTACCTATCCACCATCATGGTGAGTACATAGTGTTCATAAGAGGATACTAAGGAATCCTCAAAATAATCTATCACTTATTTATTATAAAACACATTGTTTTTGTATTCAATAATTTTTCTCAGCTGGCACCAAGGCATCCTGTCTCTTCATTCATAAAACTAATTTACTAAAATAGTGATTAAAAGGAATTGTCTTGTATGGAATCAATAGTCATAAATAATGATCCAATGCTGATGGTTACAAAAGGGATTTCAACCCAAACAAATAATATAGCCTAGTCAATAAAGGTAAATTCTCAACAACATAAAAGCAAGAAGAAAATATATAAGGTTTCAAAATGCCATAATGAGCATAAACTCCCCAAAACCCATAACAACATAAGATATAGTGTTGTTAAGGATTTTAGTACATACATAATAATGAACTGGCTTACATGTAGTGGAGATATTTTATCATATGGGAGACAACATCCCATAGATACTAATGTGGTACTTAACCATCTTTCCCAAACTTTGGTGGAGACCTTTATACTACATAATTAATAATATTAATGAACTAGCTTAAAACTTCCAAATACAAATATCTATTCTTATTCTTATTCAACCCACCAAAATAAATAATAAAAAAATGGGAAAAGAAGAAGAATAAAATTAATTGAAATAGTCCAATTGTTATTTCTAAAATGAAAAATCCACAAATGATATTTGAAAAAAAAAAAAAAAATCTACAAGTTTTAAAATAGAATCTCATCCTCGAACAAGGGAAAAAAACAAAACGCAAAAATCTAGAATATAATAGAAATCATGTATTTGTACATATCCAAATGACTAAACAAATAAAAAGTGTAGTTTAAACTTCTTGGACGTTTTTTTCTACACAAAAATATGTTGTTACATTTTATTTTCCAAAATGTCTATTTATATCCAATTATTTTTACCTTCTTTCTATTGATGGAATATTTGCATCCCTTTTTGAATGTTTGTATTTATTTTATAAATCCCCCACTAAAAGAATTGTTAATTTATGCTTTCTCTTCTTACTAAGGATCTAACCAAATTCAATAATGTCTTTATAGTTTCATGGTTTTACTTTTTCTAGCTATCACAAAGTCTAAGTTTACTTATGAAAGTCTAAAGACAAGAATAGGAATTGACATTATTTAATAACTCACCTACCCTTGGATTATTTTTTTCTTTCTAGATCCTCCACTCTTCTAATCTATTTTCAGACCGTTAGTTGTGGTTTCTCATATAATCAATGATTATTTTTATTTTTATTGCGATGGAAGAATCCTTCATTTTAATTTTGCCATTAACGTAGTCATTGCATTTTTTTGCACATGTATATATCCAATGACTTTATATATCAAATGACTTTTTTTTAGTTAGTTCTTCATTATTTTTTTCATGATTATGTGTTCATATGATGAATCCATGTCAAAGAACATTTATATTCACTAGTTTTCAATTGAAAATTAGCAATTGTTTAAGAAATCAAAGTGTTGTATGTTCCACTTTATGTAAGTTTGTTTTCTATTTTTAAATCTCTTGTACTGCCATGTCGACTGAAATACCACCTCGATGGACAATGTGAAAATCTCATACTAACTCATATCAATATCTATAGTTTTTACCTTTAACAACTGCACAAAATCTTGATTCACCATGGTACCTCTATGGTATAACAAGGTGAATTTATTATATTGATAATCAATGGAATTAATTTAAGAATTTACAATCTATCATGGCATGCTCATTTCACATAAATAATTTAAATACCACATCATCATTTAGGAGGGAAATGTAAAATATCATAAAGTAATAAGGTGTTCATACAACATT
>JARHVA010000422.1:4265000-4337500 GCA_037957365.1 Torreya grandis | reverse complement strand
AAATTATTAGGGTTTGGAAAAGATAAGCCCTCATATAATTCCTTCATTTTTTAAAGAATTAATTGGATTTATACTAAAACTATGCTCATATCTTCATCCAACACACAATTTTAGTTTTTAAAAGGATCATAAATGAAAAAACAATGTTGGGTATCTATAAAGTTGAGGTTGAAGATCAATGTCCCAATGGCTTACAGGAAACTTTGATAATGTGAGCAAGGTTCTCAAAGCCTAGAGTAGAATAATTTAATTTCATCAAATTTATTTCCGAAAATATTATAGTTTCTAAGAACTTATTCTAGTTATCCATACAATGTTTTATGTTCATTTTAATTCTTTTAGTTTTCATCGATTACCAAAAATTACATATAACCACACCCACCTTTCAAAGAGGAAGATAAGCATCAAGGACATATAAGTGTAGCCTATATTAAAAAGAATTCAAAATGGTTATGTTAAAGTATTAAAGAAAATCTCCCTAGAAATATCAGACCATACAAGTCAAGCCAACAAACTAAGAAAGTGAAGGAAGAAAATCCTTCACAATAATCCTTATCGGTAGGAAGAAGTTAGGAACCAAGTAAGATCTACCTCATTGAAAGTTCGATAAAAAAATTTAACAATGATGTTTGGGTGGCATTGTTGAGTCCTCTGTATCCCTTAATTTTTAATTATAACCTACTTGATAAAAAAAAATTCAAAAATTTATTGGTGCTTATAATGTTTGATTTAGTGGCAATAACCTTTATGAAATAAGGGACCTTTCTATTTGAAGCATTGAAAATTGAACCATTTTAATTATATATAATATTTATCCTTGATCTTATTTTCATAAGTGTCAAATGCATCAAATTTAAAAAAAGAAGCATCATCCTTCTTCACTTATAATAATATACAATGGATTATAATCAAGATAGAATAGCTAGCACCCACAAAGCACTATAGATGTAAAAAATCTCATGGATTCCATGCTTAGGATGAAAATTTGATTCTGCAACAAAGTAGAAATATTTTACATACAAATGTTACCATGGTTACTATTAATTCTAAAAATTGCACTAAGAAATTTGTTCCCTTTTCCAAAATATTGGAATATGAATATCCCACTATTGCCTCCTATGTACAAGTGTTCACCCAAGTTAAAAGCTACAGATTTTGCCTTGTGAAAACCTTGTATGATCTCAGTTCTATTTAATGCTTGATATTTTTATATTTGAATAGGATTGTAGGGTTTGTAATTAAAATCAAGTTGGGAAGATCAAATAATGCTAAATATGATGTTTTATGTCTTCAAAAAGGCCTTAAAGCAGCATAATTCTTAAGGCTAAATGCAAGTTTTAAATTAGTGTAGTTTGCAATTCAGGTGAAAGGGTCTATGGGAATATATGGAAAAAAGAACAAGCTGCAAAAGGGTCACATGTTTAACTTTATGATGTTCAAGATTTCAAATATTTTACTCTGGCTTCTTGTCTTTGGATTTTTTGTTTGGAACATCTTTTTGCTGGGCATTTTTTTTCCAGCTCTCCTTGCTTCAAATTTTTTGGAAAAGTTTGAAGCTTCCATCTGTTATATCCACAAGGCATCTAGGTGATCATTCATCATGAAGATTATTCTCAGCTTGACCAGCAGATGCACCATCTCACCATGTGGTGGCCCAATGCTAATCCAAGGTTGGTTCTCTATTGTCAGAACTTAAAACCATGACATTAGTTGAGGAAGAAAGGTGCTCTATACATGATACTTGGAGAAAATCTATCAAACCTAAAAGATTCCATGTGGAGTCATCCTAAGATCTCACAAGGTAACTATCTATTATAGTTCAAATCTATAGGCTACATTTCAATAACTTGAATCTCATGAGCAAGTCCATTTAGATCAAAGTTTCCATGCATCCTAATATGATCTGATAGTCCATGAGATTATGTCTCATGTCCCAAGTGCAACCTAAGCATCTTTCAAGATACCATGTGCTTATTTTGGATGCACCTTAGATCTACGAGGAAGCTCCTAAGCTATCAGATACCAAACTTGTGAGAGCCTTTTTAGATCACCACATGGAAGTAACTAGACCATCTAATCTAAAACTCATGGTGTATAGCTATTCAAGGCCCCTTCTAAGAGTGACACATGTACTTATAAAGGACACTTGTCATGCCCATGCTAATCCTGAATGACAATCCAAAGGACTCCTCTGAGATGCCATTAAGAAGACATGTGTCCCAACTGGACCCATGAGATGATACCATGTGCTTCCATGATAAATGTGTGTTTTCACCACATCGCATCCAATCTAAAGCTCACAAGAGCCTAAGATGATGATGCATGTCATACTCATATAATTACACTCAATATTGATAGATTGCCTTTGATAATGCCATGTGTCACACTTTGAGCCACATGATTAATAAAAATTACCAACAATGTTCAATAAGGTTCTCAAGAGAAATCAAAAGGTGATGCATGTCCAAGCAAGATTATGATGGCCCTTGAAAGAGACACCTATCTAGGTAGGTTCTGACTATTTGAAAGAATGGTAAGTGGCTTTCCCATAGCCAACCAAATTGAAGGGTACATCTCAAGAGCTTGTAACAAATGGAAAGGTACCACATGGCATGTTACAAATGGATCATCCACATAGAGACACATCTACAGTGGCCAAGACTAGTTAGAAAGTGACACATGTCTAGATTTGAGCTAAATAAGTAGTTGAGTCATTTTTAAGCCCCATAAATGCCTAATTGGATCTGATGTAACATGCCACATATTAATATGTGTAAATTTTTAGCTTTAAAACTAAAATTGATGGACCCATCATGGATGAACAAGAATTCAAAGTACAAAAGAAGGTCTGTGGGCCATTTCAAATAATATTTCCCAAATGACCTTGGATTATTCTCTACCTTTGTCATAGTTAGAGCATTCCAATGCAATCATCATAGGGTAGTGGGGTTTCTTTGGCTACATACGTGGAAGGGTAGTTATCTAAAAGATTCTAAATTTTCAAATGATTAATGGAAGAGCATGGCTAAGTAGTTGCAGAAAATATAAATGGCTGGTTTGACCTCTACCATTAATATTCTCTTTTTAGATCAAGTACAAGGCATCTCTAGCCTAGAAATCAAATTTCACTGTAAATATTCATCATTCCCTATAGAGGTAGTTAGATCAATGATTTTTCTTATAAGTCATTTTCTAACTGAAGCATATTCCTAAAATATTCTAGGTGAAATAGTTGTGTAAAAAGGAGGGCTTATCCTCTATTTAGGGGTTTTTGTTGTTAGTTACTCATTCTCTCTAAGCCTCGGATCTTTTTAAAAAAACCATTAATTGTGATGTGTATATTTTATCTCTCTTGCTAAGGTGGTTATAGTTGTATAAACATTATCAATATTTGATAACAAGTTTATGTCTCGCTTGTCAAAAGACCAAATTTACCATGCTTGTCTCCATGGCAGCATTCTAAAAAATTTATGTATTTAAGATTTTCTTGCAAAGTTAATAGAAAGTATCTATGGTTTGTATTATTTCCTTTGATGATGTATAATAGTATTTTTTGTAGATATTGTTGATTAAAAATTTTGGTTTGTGTTCATTATTGGTTGTCATTCTGAGCATAGATCTGAATTATAAAACACTTTCTACATTATTTTGAAATATGTTGTTGAATAACTTGTTACGGCACCCTCGGTTCATGGATTGAATATGAAATATTATATGAGATTATTTTTTACATGTATGTTCTAGTATTTCAAGGATAATTTGGGTATTTTCCTTTCATTAGCACTAATAAGTGCAAATCACTCCTAGTAGTCCCCATTACCCTGCATTAGAGCTTTTTTATATCTTTACTAAAGGGTAATGTCAAGAATATTACAAGATACACTACTATTTGTAAATCACTAGCACACCACACTCTTCTTTTTATAGCTATCAAACTATCTTACCCTATCCTACCTATAGATAATGCCTCATTTGTGTATAATAAGAGTTATTTGTGTGTAGATGCATAAATATTGCATACTTAACATGTGTTTTTGTTTCATGCTTTAAATACCTAACACTAAAATTTTCCATTCATCCCATGTTGTTCAAAATTCTCTATAATGAATATTTTAGTCACTTTTACATATGTCTTTAGTATCTTGTATGTGACATAGAGACTTTGTTCATTCCATGTGACAACCCTTCCTAGGTGGAGCAAACAATTTTGATTGTGCCATGGTCACATTTGTGTCCCCTTGTGCCAAAATTCCCCATGGTGTTTGAATTTAAGAATCACTCGATGTGAGCAAGCTACCCCTTAGGTCCTCTCACCTTGTTCCAAGTAGAGCTAGAAGTAGCAGAGAACTAACCATACCCTTTATTTGTGTCTCTTATTCATTATCTACATTTGGTCCAGTCTTGATGTTAAGCCCATCCCCAGATATAATGACATAATCAATGGATTTTTCATCTTTGTTTGTCATTTTATTCAAGTGTGAAAAGATGAGTGATAGAGGTGTAAAACTGGGAACCAACACTCAACTGTCACTACTACCAAGGACTAAACTAAACTCCTGATCATTTGTGTTGTCAAAGAATCTTATAGTGAGTTGTAAGTATTTCATGTTTTGAAGTTTCATGTTGTTATGTTTTACATTTAGATCATCTTAGCCATCAACAAGTTCAACACTCCACTAGGAAAGTTTTTAAATATTTGAGATTTGATAATTTGACTTCTACTGTATTTTTTTGTAAATCATTGTTAAGATTACATGTTGGAAAGTGCTTTTTCCATTTTCAACATAATTCAAAAAAATTAGTGTCTTTTTTCTATTATCTCATCGTTAAACTTAGAAAAGTATGTTTTTATTAAGTATCCTAATCACTTTTTAACTGTTATATTCTAGAATTTTTATTCTAGTGGTGACTCCAACTTTATTATCTGGTTTCAAGAAAGATCGGTGCCTATTTTGAATATATTTGTTATGTTTCAACTTTGAGTATTTTATTGTTTTTAAAGATGGAAGGATTGAGATTATCCTTAAAAGGTGACCCATCAAAGCATTGGTCTCACACTTAAGTATTCATCAAAGAAGAGGGAGATAAAGTTGGAGGCCTGTTGAAGGGTAAAGTTCAGTTGCTAGGGTGTGTCTTGAATACCAAGATTATGATAACATTTAAATTTTTTTTTGAGCTTCCCATTGTTGAGGACATTCATAACTCTCTTAGTCATTCTAAAATTTGTAGTCCTATTTACTAACCATTTCTTCTCAACCAACTGAATCTCTACCTAATTTTGATCCACCAAGTCCACCTCATTCAACCCCTCACATCCCTTTGCCAATTGTTCTTGAACCTTCAATTGAAAACGTCAGGAGGCATAGTGACCAAGATGAGAATGAGAATCTTAAATTCTACATTCCTAGAGTTAGACCTATTAATTTTGATGAAATGGAGAGGTACCCCATTGAAGTTCCAAATGAAGTAAGGAACCACCTCCCTAAGTTTTAAGGGAATAATGTAGTGATTGGTGATCACCATTTGAGAGCATTTCATAATATCATTGAAGAGTACGAGGTTAAACATGAGGATGGGAATAATGTAGTGACTGGTGATCAAATGAGAGGGAGATAAATTTGGATGCCTTTTGAAGGGTAAAGTTTAGCTATGAGGGTGTGTCTTTAATACCAAGATTCTGATAACCCTGAAATTTTTTTGGAACTTCCCATTATTAAGGACATTCATAACTCTCTTAGTCTTTCTAAAAATCACAGTCCTATTTACTATCTAGTTCTTCTCAACTAACTGAATCTCCACCTAATTTTGATCCACCAAGTCGACCTCATTCAACCCCTCACATCCCTTTGCAAATTGTTCTTGAAGCTATAATTAAAATAGTAATGAGGCATAGTGACCAAGATGAGAATGAGCATCTTACATTCTACATTCCTAGATTCAGACCTATTAATCTTGATGAAATAGAGAGGTACCCCATTAAAGTTCCAAGTGAAGTAAGGAACCACCTCCCTAACTTTTAAGGGAATAATATAGTGACTAGTGATCACCATTTGAGAGCATTTCATAAAATCATTGAAGACTATGAGGTTAAACATGAGGATGTGAGCATTAAGTTATTTTTTCACATACTAGAAGAAGATGCTCATGAATGGTTCAATTTCCTTCCCTGTGGATGCATTGATTTGTGGGAAGAAATGAAGAATATTTTCATAATTTAGTATGGTGATAATATTGATCAAAGGTTCCTCCTAGATGAATTTGAAAACATCAAGAAGAACCCTAATGAGCATGTATATGAATTCAATACATAGTTCAACAAAGTTATGATGTGTCTGACCCAAAACATCAGACCCAATGATATAATGTGCTTGATAAAGTATTGTGATGCTTTTGACAAGAAGGCTAGTAATACTTGAGGGACAAAGCTCCCATGAACCTATGAATGACATTCAATATGGATATACAAATTGAAATTAATATGAAGGTTGTGGGAAATCCCATGAACAAGTGGGTTGATGTGAAATTGATTAATCCATAAAAGATGCAGTGCATTAGGACAACCAACCTTGTGGAGACTATTAAGACTTTAGCCTCCATTGTCAAATAAATGTCTTAGAATCTATCTAGACCTAAAAAGAGGATCCATCATGGCTCTACCAGTCAAGAGAGGGATCTAAATCTGAATCAAGCATAAGGAAGGCATGCTTTACACAATTGAGGTAATGATAAAGGGAAGAGGCATGTACGTGATGAAAGAACAAATAGAAACTAGAACAGATGGGTTAGGAAAGAATTGCCTAATCTATTAAATGTCAAAGTGAATGTATTAAATTATGATATTGATATGGATTGGTGTGACATGTGCTTCCTTCCCCATCACCTATGTGATACTGCTATGTTAATTGTTGAAGATGCAAATGAGTCTATGTTTGTGTCTGATGATGATGAGATTTTGATTTTCAATTATCAAAGTCCCTGAAGTAAGATGTTTACCTCCACAAAATTGATGAGGACTAATAGTGTTGATTAGTTTTGGAGTGTATATAAAAGGTATGTGTCCTAACTTGTGAACTTACTTGTGAGGTTAATATGGCATAGGCCTATGAGTTACCCATTCATGATTTTGAATTTTTAAAATCAATGATGATTAAGAAATATGATGGGGGAATGCCATCAATTTAGGACATAACTCCTAACTAATGTAGTAGTTTTCTAAGAGAAGGAATACTACTTGAGAAGCAAGTATCAAGATGATGCTCCTAAAGACACTACCCTTGCAAATCAAAGGGCAGGGGATGTAAGAAGGGAAGTAAAAATAACTACATCAATCCCAAGTACTTCTAAACCAGTACCCATTTCCCAAGTTACTAAGTCTAGATGTTCTCCCAACATGAATTAAGTAGCTTTGCTATCTAGTATCCTTAAGGATGTGAATGATGTTAAAATAAACTACCATTGAAGACTATCATTAAACATACAAATTCATCCTAGCCTGCTCCATCTCAAACTTAAAGTGATTGCATCCTAGTTGAAGGTGTTGTCACCTTTGCACTTAATATGCCTCTTTATCAGTATAGTATGTGTGATATGGCCTAGGTGTTGAGCCAATTAAAAATCACCATGCCACTTGTTGAATTGTTACAAATACTTGAGCATAGGAAGAGAGCATTTGAATATTTGAAATTTAGTGAAAAATCAACTAAAAATGAAATTAATTTACCCCAAATAGCCCCTAATGAAGATGAAGAATCAAAAGAGGTTATTGAACACACCTTAGTGGTCTATTTGGGAACTATTTTGGTAGAAAGTCAGCTGAATGTGGATCTATTTTATACAACCCTACTAATCAATGGCTTAACTATTCATAATTTCATGTTTGATTATGAAGCTTCTTGCAATATGATGCCCATGGGTGTCCTAAATGAGCTTGGAGTGAATATTATATTAGACTTTAGCAAGTGTTATGCCATGGACTCATAAGAGGTACCAGTTGTTGGATAAGTCAAAGGTTTGATAGTATAGTTGGCAATCTATCTAGGTAAGTATTTGAATATAGATGTGGTAGTTATAAACTACCCACCTAAGTGGGTGATTTTTCTATCACATAAATGGGATGCCAACATGGTTGGAAGTCTACAGATGGACTTGTCTTATGCCACCATTCCTTTTTAGGGTAAGATGGTTAAACTCTATTGAGAGTTGAAGACTCTACATGTCATTAAAGATATAAAACATTCTCTCAATGAATTGTTGTACATAGATTTTGAGCTGGGTAAATTTTTTTGAGGATATTGACATTGTCAAATAGCCTACTATTCTTGATGTTGAACTAGACAACAAAGGTGCATTGTGGAAGATATGTTTTGATGGGGCTTTATCCAATTTTAGAAATGGAGCTAGGGTTGTATTCTATGCCCCTTATAGTAAGCATTTTCAAATTTTTTTTTGAACTATCCTTTGAGTACACAAAAAAAAACTATTGAGTATAAGGCACTTCTGCTTCATTTATAGATTGCCCACAAACATGGAATTATAAGTTTGATTGTCAAGGATTATTCTAAATTAGGGGTTAAACAAGTAAAAAATTAATTTTCCACCAAAAATAAAGGGTTTAAATAATAACAAAGTGTTGTTTGGGATTTAATTGAGTTCTTTGATGCATTCATTCTTTGTTATCATGATAGAAGTTTTAACAAAGCATTGATATATTTTTAGGGTTAGGTGCCAGGTTTGAGATTGAAAAATATGAACCCACATTGTCAATATCAAGTGGAGGTGCTTTTAAGGCCTTTAATCATAGACAATATTCATCATTAGTAGGTGTTTGATGATGATGAATAGATTAAGAGGATTCTAAATTGTGAGGCAAAATTCCATGATCAACTAATAGATTTGGAATCCATGGCCTATTCTTATGAGGGAAAAGAAACCTTGTTTGGGAAGGATATAATTTATATGAAGAAAAAAACTCTCCCTAGAGGATTAGTGAGTTTAGAAGCATATTTTGATGGAGCAGATAGAATCACAACTTGAGACACATTTATCTTAAAAGATGTAACTAAGTGTAATTTGGGTTCTCATGAGAATCTGAGGAAGATTTGGCTGGGTACTCACTCAAGTGCCATTGAGAAGCAAGTTTACATGCAGCTACTAAAAAACTACTGTGACTATTTAGCATTATATTATTATGAGTTAAAAGTGTATTGGGAAGACTTGTTCTAGCATTTCATCCCACTGTAGCCTGATATCAAGCCTTTTAGGTAGAAATAAAGACCTATCAATCCCATATTGCCCTCTAAAATGTGGGATGAGTTAAAGAAGCTAAGGGATGATGGGATTATTCAACCCATCATATATTCATCATGGATGGAAAAATTAATGCCTATATGAAATGAAAATGGTGACATCCACTTGTGTGTGGATTTCCAAAATTTGAACAAAGTTTCTTTGAATGATAATTATCCCCTGGCCAATATGGAAAACTTGTTGCAAAGTGTCATAAGATCAGAGATGTTATCCACATTAGATGGTTTTTAAGGGTATAACTAGGTTGTGTGAAGGAATCTGAGAGACCCATGAATGCATTCACAATGCATTGGGGCACATATGTTTATATGAGGATACCTTTTGGGTTAATGAACACTGATGCAATGTTTTAGTGAGATATGGATGTTGATTTTACAAGGATAATTAAAGAGTTGATAGCTATGTACCAAGATGATATTACCATATATTCCAAGACGAGAGAAGAACACTTCAAGTATCTAGAGAAAGTGTTCATTAGATTAAGAGAGTTAGGCATTTTAATTAATCTAAATAAGTGCCACCTTAGAGTACAAAAGGCTAAGTTGATGGGGCATATAGTGTCTAAAGGTGGTGTATGATTTACCCTAAGAGGGTAGAACTCATTGACAAAGTGCCTATCCCACAGTCTTAAAAGGGAATTCAGTGTTTTTTTGGACAAATTAATTTTTTAAGGAGGTTTGTGTCTAACTTTATAGAGATTAATTTGCCTATTACTTCTATGTTGAGGAAAGAGTCGACCATCAAATGAGAGAAGAAGGTTGTGCAAGCATTCAATGACATCAAAGGATATTTAAAATATACCCCTATTTTAGTCAACTTTGATCACACAAAAGCATTTCAAATATTCTCTTTTACATCATATAATATTGTATTTTTTGCCTTGTTACAAAAGAATGAAGAAGGTCATGAGTAGACTATAGATTGATTTAGAAAAGCTATGCAAGGTGCTAAACTAAAATATACCATTATAAAAAAATAAACATTCACTCTTTTGAAGCCTGCTAAAACATTGAGACCTTATATTTTGAGTTCAAATGTTATTACATATGTCCCACATACCATGGTGAAGGACAACTTGAATCAGATTGAAGCATCAATCAAGAGATGTAGGTGGCTTAACAAGTTACATAAGTATGACATGGATATATAGACCACCAAGTTAGTGAGAGGGATGGGTCTAGCCAATTTCATTGATGAGACCAATTTGAAGGCTATTTAGGTAAACATTGTTATTTTTAATGTTGATGACTCTCTGGATAAAATTAGCATCTCTCCATGATATAAAGATATTGTCTATTACTTGGAAAATCTAAATTGTCCCCCTAACTTGGATAAGAACCAATGGATAAATTTCAAACTTATTTCCTACAAATATCTCTTGATGAAAAGTGGATATGCATGGAAGAATTTGAATGAGGTTCTCCTAAGATGCCTAATAGAATAATAATTTTTTGACCTGATTGAAGACCTCCATAGTGGATTATGTGGTGGCAATTTTTCACCTAAAGTCACTGCTCATAAAATTTTGAACTTTGGTTATTGGTGGCCATCAATATTCAATGATGTTTCTCAAAAAGTTATTAAGTGTGAGAAGTTTCAGTGCTTTGTTAGAAGGTTGAAGGTTTTTGGATCTCTTCACTTACATCTTGTGATGATTGAAAGCGCATTTAGATAATGGGGTATGGATTTCATTAGGGAAATCACTGATTCATCAAGTGTTGAGAATAGATGGATATTAGTTACAATTGACTACTTCACGAAATGGGTTGAGGTAGTACCTATAAAGAAGGCTACACACTAGGTGGTTATGCACTTTTTGTTGAATTAGATTATTTGTATATTTGGTGTGCCTTTTAAGGTGATTCATGATAATGCCATGAGATTCAAAGCCAAACCTTTGGTGGCATTGTGCAAAGAATATGGGATCAAATTAACTTATGCTTCCAATTACAACCCTTAGGGGAATGGGGAAGCAAAATCTAGTAACAAGAACTTGCTCAAACTCATTAGATGAGCTTTGGAAGCAAGTAAGAAGAAATGGGGTGAATACATAATGTGTATATTGTGGGTTGACAAGATCACACCCAAGAGAACTATAGGCAAAAGCCTTTTTGAGCTTGTTTATGGAGATCCAATAGTTTTGTCTATGAATTTGTAGTTTTCAAGTTATCAGTTCATGCAAAAAATAAGAGATGTTGAACAAATCAACCATTATGAAAGTAGGATGAACCAGATTGTTGAGTTTTATGAAATTTGAAGACAATCTCATGAAAAACACCTCAAGTTCAAGGAAAGAATTAAAATAATATTCTACAAGAAGGTCACTACAAGATCTTTTGAGGTTGGTGATCTAGTTCTACTTTGGGACATTATGCATGAGGAGAAAGAAAAGTATGGAAAATTTGATGCCTTATGGATGGATCCCTATTCCATTGACTATTAGATTGGGGAGCATACTTTCTTCTTGAGAGACATGGATAGTGAGATATTGAAGCTTCTAATTAATGGTAGGCATCTAAAGCACTTCTTGGATTGAGTCGATAACTATGTAGATTATTATATAGTGTATAATTTTGTCCTTCTATTGTTTTATTGCTTTATTTCCCCTTTGCTTTGGGCCTTGTTTGTATAGTTCCTTTTGTTTTTTTGTCATGTGTTCATTTTCAAAATAATCTCAATCTATTCTTGTCAATTTTCAATGTTTTGTTGAGCCTTCATGCATGTTTGTTGATAATTGGATAACTTTTGAATCTATGGCCCAATAGATTAGCACTTGGTCTTATTTTATGAGTATTTTTGTACACCCGAAAGGATACCCAGGTGAGATCCAGTGTTATTTCCCAAAATTGCATTGAGAAATTTGTAACCTTTTAAAAAGCATTAGTGCATGAATATCCCACTATTATCTATTATGTGTAAGTGTTCACTTAGTTAAAAAATCCATCTTTTGTCTTTTTGAAAACCTTATAGAATCTTGGTTTCAACCAATGCATAATGTTTTTATATTTCAATCGGATTGTAGGTTCTTTAATTGAAATCAATTTGAGAATATAAAATAATGCCAAGTTTGATGTTTTCCATCTTCAAAAATGATTTTAAGTGGTAGAATTCTCAATGTTGAATGCAAGTTTTGCATTAGTCCAATTTGTAGTTGGAGTGAAACGGTCCATGGGAATATATGGTAAAAAAACAAGTTGCAAAAGGGCCATGAATTTAATTTTTTTAAGTTAAATCTTTAAAACATTTTTCTTAGGCTTCTTGTCTTTGTATTTTTTGTTCAAAATAGCTTTATGTCAAACATTTTGTTCCAACTATCCTTCAATATTTTTGGTAAAGTCTCAAGCTTCGCTTTATTGCATCCACATGTCATATAGGTGCTCATTCATCATGAATATTATTCTTATCTTTCCCAAGAAAAGTGATAGCTCACCATCTGGTGTCCCATCACTAATCCAAGGTTGGCTCTCTATTGTCAGAACTTCAAGTTGTGCCATTGGATAAGGAAGAAAGGTGCTCCATGCATGACACTTGGGAGAAAACCTATTGGACCTAAAATATGCCACATAGAATCATCACAAGAGCTCACAAGGTCACTATCCATTAGAATTTAAATCTATAGGTTACGTGTCAATATCCTAGATCTTACGAGCAAGTATATTATAATCTAGGCTACCATGCATCCCGATATGATCTGGTAGTCCAGTAGATGATGTCATATGTCTCAAGTGCAACCCAAGCATCTTCTAAGATGTCATGTGCTTATTTTGGATGCACCTTAGATCCATATGGAAGCTCATAAGGATATGTGTCCCTCTAAATGACATGTGTCATGCCTGTGCTACTCCTAATTGACAATGCAAAGGAATCCTCTCAAAGCCCACAAAAAATATGTGTGCCCCCATTAGACCTACGAGATGATGTCATGTTCTTCCATGATCGACATGTATCCACATCATATTAAATCTAATCTAAAGCTCATGAGATCCCAAGATGATGATGTGTATCATCCGTCTAGATCTGCACTTGATATCGATAGACTACCTTTGAGAATGATACATGACTCCCTTTGAGACACATAACTAATAAAAGTTACTGTTATTTATTAATTAGGTTCCCAAGGGAAATTAAAAGGTGATGCATGTCCAATAAAGATTACAATGGCCCATGAAAGAGAAACCTATCTAGGTAGGTCTTGACTGCTTGAGAGAATGACAAGTAGCATTCCCATAGCTAACCTAATTGAAGCACCCCACCTGAGAGGTTACAATAAATGGAAAGGTGCCACATGACACGTTATGAATGGGTCATCTAGATAGCATCACATCTAGAGAACTTCACACCAATAAAAAAGTGACACATGTTTGGATTTGAGCCAACTAAGTTGCTTAGTCACTTTTAAGCCTCATGAATGCCTAGTTAGATTTGATGTGACATGTCATGTGTCAATATGTGGAAATGTT
Organism: Torreya grandis; assembly: GCA_037957365.1. NCBI lineage: Eukaryota > Viridiplantae > Streptophyta > Pinopsida > Cupressales > Taxaceae > Torreya > Torreya grandis. Next base: position 4,323,734 of record JARHVA010000422.1, on the reverse strand, counting down.
TAGCTTTAAAACTAAATTTGATGGATCCTTCATGGGAAAGAAAGAATTTAAAGTATAAAGGAATGTTTGTGGGACCTTCTAAAGCATATTTTCCAAATGATTGTGGATTTTTCTCTACTTCTATCATAGCTAGAGATTTCTAATATAATCATCAAAGGGTAATGGAATTTCTTTAATTACATAAGAGGAAGGGTAGATATCCATAAGATTCCATATTGGGAAATAATTAATGGGAGAGCATCACCAAGTATTTGCATAAAAGTTAAATGGTTTGTTTGGCCTCCACCATGAATAATCTATTTCCTTCTAAAAAAAAAGGCATCTCTAGCTAAGAAATCAAAGTTCATTGCAAATCTTCATCATTCCTTGTAGAGGTAGTTAGAGAAATGATTATTAATATAAGGCATGATCTTCCAAGTGTGATCAAGGGCATCTTCTAGTTGAAACATATTTATAAAATATTTTGGTTGAAATAGCTATATAAAAAATAAGGTTTCTCTATTTGGGGGTTGTTGTTGTTGGTTGTTCATTCTCTCTAATCCTAGGTTCTGTAAAAAAAATTGTGATCAATTACTATGTGTATATTTTATCTCTCTTGCTAAGGTGGTTGTAGTTTTACTACCATTATAAAGATTTGAGAGCATGTTTATGGATCCCTTGTCAAACAAGCAATCTCACCATGTTTGTCCCCATGGAAACATTCTTAAAAAATGATGTATATAAGATTTTCTTTGAAAGTTAATGGAAAGTATCCATGGTTCTTACCATTTCCTTTGATGAAGTGAAGTAATGTGTTTTGAAAATTATTTTTATTGGATATTTGGGTTTATGTTCATTACTGGTTGTCACTCTAAGTATAGAATTGAATTATATAATCCTTTCTACATTATTTTAGAATATTTTGTTAAACAACTTGTTAGGCTACCCTAGGTTCATGGATTCAATAGGAAAGAGCATATGAGATTATTTTTTTAGTGTATGTTCTATTATTTCAAGGAAAATTTGGGTATTTGTATTTTATTGGCATTAATAAGTGCAAATCACTCTCGGTAGTCCCCATTGGCATGTATTTGAGTTTTTATATATCTTTGCTAAAGAATAATGTCATGAATATTGCAAGGTGCCCTTTTGTTGTAAAATCACCAGAACACCACCCCTTCATTTTATAAATATCAAACTATCCTACCTTGCACATAACACTTCCTTTGCATATTATAAATGTTATTTGCATGTAGATGCATAAATATTGCATACTTAACATGTGTTGTTGTTTCATGCTTTAAAGACCCAACACTGTTAAACTCTTCCCAGGCTATAATGACATAATCAATTGGTTTTTCATCTTTGTTTGACATTTTATTCAAGTGCACAAGGCCAAGCAATAAAAGTGTATAGCTGGGAACCAACAATTACCAGGTTCAAAATATTCAATAAGTAGGTAAAAGCTCAATATTTTGATAAAAATTAAAAACACTAAAAAAATATTAAAACATATAAAAATTCATTTACTACTAAGAATAATTACAAATTTGAACCATACACAACAAAATAATGACCAAAATTAGCTACTAGACATGTTATATATTATGATTAATTCACCAAGTCATATGAGGTTTACGAAGAATTAGGCCTTGATGAATGTCCTTTTAGACAATGTATCCAGCTAAACGGTATTCCTCCTGAATAATGTTAGTGGAATTGATATCTTCATATATTTTTGTCTCAAAATGAAATTATAATTTTTATCTGGTTGGCCAAACAAAGACTAGACTAACTTCATACATTGAGTTACATGTACAACAAATTCTCATCAATGTAGACCAAAAATAGTCTCAACGAGTTGATTTGGGAATGTTTCAATAATTTATGTAGTGTTTAAGATGAAATTAAAATTAAAATTTGTTGTATAAGTAAAACTAGGTGTATGAAAAAATGATACAAATAGGGAAGGATTGAAATTATGGATTCAACAAACTAGTTAATTAGTAGAACAAAGCAGTGAACCATTTTTTTTTCAGATTTGAACATATGAAATGGGATATCATCATTTCATCCTACACTCATCTTATTCCAAAAGGTGTACCACCCTTCCCTTGTAACCCAAAAGAACCACCATACCATAGAAACATGTTGTGATTAACGATTGCCTTAGATGCCCATTAAGAAAAAACAATTATGGCTCTACCTTAATCCTTGAAATGGTAGTTCTGAGCAGCAGTTAAATCAAGCAAGAGTACTGAATCACGTGACCCTTATAATAAAATACAAATGCTTTAGCCAATAAGTAGAAAGCAAAACATCATATTATATTTGACTTGGTTAAAGGCTTACACCTTAACTTTGTAAATTATTCACAACTTTTTAGGATATAAAATAATGCTTTGTCATTAGCCACTAAATCTAGGATTAATTGTAAGTTAAATATAAATGAAGGATATTAGTCCCTCCCTTTAGGACTAATAATAATCAATACTCATGTTTTCTAACTCCATTCAAGTGAAGCTTCTATGTTTATGTTTATTTCAAGTAGGGTTGCATGAGTATAGTGCCAATACTCTGTCATTCTTGCCCATAACACTTTACACAATAAATGATGAAAAATAATAACATGCATGGGACTGATGGTGTGCATGACTTCTCTTTATTTTCTAAGGAATAGATATTTAAATGAATCCTTCTTGGATGATTTTCATGCCTACTAATGGAACCCATCACCATTAAAATGTGTCTTACATTCTTTTTTCATTATAGGGGTAAAGGAAACAAAAACAGGAATCAGTTGCTAGAACTTTATTGAAAGCAAAAAAAATTAAATTAAAGTGTAGGATACTTTAGGGGAAAACACCCTGACCTCTTTCAACCACATCTTGTCTATGCCAAGCAGCCTTTTAAAGATGATACATGGTGTTAGGTGTCCATAATCTAGTCATGATGCCTGACATAAAGAATGTAAAACAAAAACTGAAGCTAATCAAACTAAAACTAGCATTGAGGGTGAAAAAAGAGGTAATTAATCTCCTCAAGGTATGGTTCATAAAACCCATGGATTACTCTAAATGGTAATATATATATATATATATAGACACACACACACACACACACATATATATACATACATATATACATATACATACATATATACATATACATACATACATATACATACATATACATACATATATACATATACATACATATACATATATATATATATATATATATATATATATATATATATATATATATATATATATATATATATATATATATATATATATATACATACATATACATATACACACACACACACACACACACACACACACACACACACACACACACACACACACACACACACATATATTGAATTTCATGATATTAAAAAATCATGTCTCGAAGATGATTTTCCTCTCCATCCATTGACGTTATATTGACCCCTACAGTTGGTTTTGAGTTGTTATTCCTCATAAATGGCTTTTCCAAATATAACTAAATTTGCATCTTTGATAAAGATCAAAATAAAACCTCCTTCACTACACCTTGGGGGACCTTTTTTAACCTATTTATGCCTTGTGGCATTAAAACCATGAGGAAAACATATCAGAGGGCCATGAACCATATTTTCCATGATCTTATTCAAATAATATGTAGGTTCATGTAGATTAAATTCTAGGAAAGATGATAAAGAGGATTGACTATATAGAAGTGTTTCACATAGTCCTCACACACTTAATCAAATATAACATCACTCTCAATCTTGAGAGGTGTGTGTTTAGAATCTCAAGTGGAAAAATCCTAAGCTACATTATCTCCCAACATGGAATTTATATTGATCAAGCCAAAATATGTGCAATCTTAGAGAATCTCACTTTTGACGAGTCTAGAATTGTATCATTCTTTGACATGTTGGGAGCCATCCAACAATTCATCCCTAAATTAACCTATGCTTTTCATCCAATTATGAATTTACGTAAGAAAGTGGGTGGATTGACATATATGAGTGATTGTTATAATGCATTTGGAGTACTAAAACAATTCCTTATGTCCCCTTTCATTCTCATGGAAGCGAAATATTTCAAAACCTTCATACATTATAATAGGGCAATAAAGGTGTCTCACTTATTGTCCAAAGAGGATGACGATGGCATAGAATGCACCATCTGTTTTATTATCTATAATCTTATTGATTATGAAAAGTGCTACACTCAAGTAGAAAATGAATGCTTAGCTATTGTTTTTGTGATAAAATGGTTGTGACACTCTATGCTTAATCAATAATCAAGAGTTACAGTGAGGTCCCAAGCCTTAAGAAATTTCTTAACCCAACTAACATTTTATCATTTTTTGAGTTTATTTGAGCTTACATATGTCAATCAAAAGTCCATCAAGGAATGAATCATTGTTGATTGGTTGGCGGACTCGCCTCTTAAAGTCGGTGATCTCATTGACACTGATTTACCTAATGAGTTTATTTGTTAGATAGAGAAACACACCACTATTTCCTCTCCTTTGCATGTAAGTATCATGAAATATTTAATCGACTGCACTTGTCCCAAGGGTGCCAACTCACAACAGAGGCGGCGCCTCCACATCATCGCATCCAAGAACGTTATCCTAGACATGGTTATTTATAATAACGCCTTTGATGACATGTTGCTGAGCTACGTTGACCAAGAGTAATCTGAGAAGGTCCTCTTCCATAGTCACAATGGAGTTTGTGGTGGATAATTTGGTGGCCACGTAACTGCTCGCAAAATTCACAGAATGGGATCTAGGGCCCATCCTCAATCACGACACTATTGAATACATGCGCATGTGTGACAAATTCCAAGAATTGTCTCATGAAATTAATGTTCCTACCCAACCCTTACCACCCATCATCACTTCATGCCCCTTCAGCACTTGGACCCTTTATTTAATCAGAAATATGTCTCCCACTTCCTATGACGGCCATCACTTTATCATCATGACCACTGAGTGTTTCATCAATTGTTTCATCTTATCCGCTTTCCTACGAAGAATCGTCCCTGTCCGCATTACAACGAAATAATAATTTTGTTCCTTATATAATTGCCACTTCAATTCTTGCCAGCGAGTAGCATGGCGAGCCAAAGGGTATCTTTACTTGCAATGATATTTGGTGAACAAGTCAATGGAAATTCAGAGAATGGTTCCCTTTAAAGCAATTTTTCCACTTCCGATATGATGAGTTTTCGTCGTTCAATTTTATGGTGCAGAGTAGGTCCAGCGCCTGCTCACTACAAGCCTGATAATCGACTAAAGATGAACTGTCACATCTAAGCTGCTGAACTATGCAAAAAAAGCCAGGGGGGGCGGGCGGAATCGCTTTGCCCAGCGGTAGGGTAAAAAATCTGACCGGATTTATTAACGTAATATTAAGACATTTGTAGTACAGTGGGGCACACAATCACCTCAATCTCTATGAAGTAGTACAATGCTATCCATTTGGTCTACGCCGTCCATTATTCCATCGCCTCGCATGTCCTATGAATATTTTCTCGCCTCATGTTCGACAGTATTTATCGAATGAAAATCAAATGCGGAAAGAGATGAGGCTCTTAACTTGTGTGACCGTTTTCTTTATGGTGAATAAAAACAGTTAAGTTGTTTTTATTTATTGTCATGTTGTCGTGAAATTTTGTCATTCCATATCCTTATCTATTTGAACTATTTTTCATTGATTTTATATGTTCTACTTTTCATGATAATCTACTCGACTCTATAATGTAATGGACAGGGCAATGTTATGGAGAAGTTTATATGGAACAAATTTTGAAGATGATATTCGTGGGCTTAAGATTTTTTTTTCATTTTTTTAAAATTTGTATTAAAGGTTGCGTTGGGGTCCCTTAGTCATATATTATAAGATAGAAAATATACAAAAGACTGATATAAGTATTGAAAGGTTCAAACTACTTAACCAAAAACGACAAGTCTTTTCCATATAAAATGGCCAAAGAGAGCTTAAGGAATGGGAGAAAATCCCAAGTATACGAATCCCAATAGAAAATAAATAAATAAATCATATGCCTTTCAGCAAAATAAAAATAAAAATAGACATTTCAAAAAAACTAAAGATAGAGTCATAGGGCCCAAGCTAACTGCCACTAGCCAGACTACTTCAGTCACCTTCACCCCAATATTGTTAGTGTTGCCACAAGGGTTGTCACTGTGATCTACTTTTCAACCTCTCAAAATGCTATTGGCACCATCATAACTTCAATGTAGTTTATTCCGCCATTTCCTGAGCTACACTCCACCATAACTTCTTCTCCCAACCTTTTGGTGTAGTCATAAAACCCACCTCACAATGGAAGGAAAGTGAAAATTACCCATAATGTTGCACATACCAATATAAGCCATGAGATGACCCAACATGCAACACATCCTCCAATCAAACCTCATGCCAATGATTGTACTGAGCTAGTAAAAAATATTAACATAAACCAAATTAGTGAGGCTAAAACACACCAAAAGGAGCAACATGTAAAAATAAGACCAACAACAAAGTTTTGGACCACCAAGATGATCCAAGAGTATTTGTTCATATGCTAACCTCAATGACACTAGTGGTAGTTTTTGACCTATGTACCAATTTGTCCATCCAATTCCACTTTTGTGTTACCACAAAACTCATGTAGTGTCAGTACTATATCCTATAGGTCATCAATAATTGTAGGTAGTGACATACCCATACTCTTCCATTAAGTGGTTGTTACTTGCTCCAGACACTAGATATATGATCTCTTAGATATTATACATGAGTTAGAATAATATAACTTTGCTGTTACAATTTTATATCAGTTGTCCTATCTTTATGATTTTCTTTTTTATTTGGAGACAAAGTACTTTCATATTCTCTATCATTCACAAATTCACTTTCATTCATAATCCTTTAAAACAGATTTATGTAGGTTGTCCATTGGCTCTCCCATGGGCTCTAGATCAGTGGTACCGGAGCATACAAACTTCATATCATTTATGTGTGTTATTTTAGTGTATTTTAACTTCATTATTATTCTATATTCCACATCATATGAGGTCTAAATATATGAAGTTAGAGCTCGAGAATCATGACACTTCATTATACCTTTCTCCATATCCTCAAATAGCAGACAAATATTCAAATATTCCAACTTTTGAAATGTTTGAGAAGATGATAGATGGTGAACTATAAAGATAATTAGAAGAATTATAAGAGCATGATGCATGTGAATGAAAAAGTATCATTGATCACTTCTCGATAATTTTGAAATAACAAGCCCCATCCAATGATTTGCATTTTCATATGTTGTTTTGACAAATTCCATTCAATGTATAGGGAAATTTAGATATCCATATATTTGAAGGTAAAATAGATTTATATGCACTAGATAACTAGCTTAACCTTATCTTTCCATTCAATTAATAAATTACATGGCTAACAAAATATTCCATTTGATCTTCTAAAATTTTATTTAACAATAAATAAAATGTGGGAAGTTGACTGCGCTTCGCATGAGAACTTTGAATATTAATTATTTTTACACACATCTGTAGACACATGGAATTGATTCATGGAAGCATCCAAAATAACCTATTATCTTATTGGAAACTATGGTGACTAGTACATCAAGTTATCTTAGTTGTACCAAGGCAAGAAATAATTAATGCAACAATGTGTGTGTGTGTGTGTATGTGTGTACATACATACATACATACATACATACATACATACATACATACATACATACATACATACATACATACATACATACATACATACATGCATGCATGCATTCATAAATATACACACACACACACATACATACATACATACATACATACATACATACATACATAGATACATAGTTGGGTGTCTAAATGTTAAATTCAAGATTCAAAGCAAAATATTGTCTTAAAATACAAGTCATGCTTGAAACCTCAAATCCATTAATAAATAGCTTTCTTACCAATCTCTTCAATCATATAAGCCTATATATTTTCTTGGTAGTTTTAATAATAGCGAAAGGTAAAGTGTAAGACATAAGATTCAAAGTGTTAGACAAAGAAATAATCTATATTTTAAAAATGAAATATAAATTAAGGAATAACTACCAACATTCCACCTAAATGAAGCAACAATCATCAAGTGATCAGAATGAGTAATTATATAATGGTAAGTGGTTCTTACTTTGAAACTCCAATAACCATTCAAATAAAGAGTGTCAAAATAGAAAGACTTTGCTTGCACAAATTAAATCAATAAGTATAAACACAACATCATTAGATAATGTAAACAAATTATATATGTTGAACCTAGTGCCATGGTGGGTATCACAAACATCCCTATTACCCCTATAGAAATATAAGAAGAAAGAGATTACTCTACACTCAAATTTCAATCAATGCTCATATAATACAGTTCATTATGGATAAGGAATATCAAAATAACCTAATTTATTATAAAGCAGTTTATAGATTGAACTTACCATTAATGCCTCACCCTCAACCATGCTCCATTACATGGTTTAGAATGAGATTTAGGAAACATGTCTCCTATCAATGCCAATTGGTGTACAACATCAACCTATTTCAAGAAATAGTCCTCTCTGACATTATTTCATTAGAGGCATGTGATGTTTTAATAAGTCAACCATATCCTTACCTTCGACATGAAGACTATGAAAAAGTCCTAGAAATATTATCATAGATTTTGGTGATATGAGATATCACATACTCAAATTATTCCTTAAGTTATCACTCATTAGTGACAAATATCTTAAGAAGCTAGCGACATCTACTAAAATATGTTTGATTTTGATGTAATAGATCAACATTAAAAAGTTGATGAACCTAAAATTAGCTAATTATAAAGTAAGCATGCACTTACATGTTTTAAGTAGGGATCAACACCACTATTTAGGTAACACAATAATATAAACCATGTAACCTACATGTGTGCCTTGAACATAATTACCAAAAAATAGAATATAATTGTCATAACAATTAAATTACTACTACATGACAAAGGAGTAGGACATAACAAATAGTAGCCATGTTGATTGAAGATTTGTAAGGGAAATTATAGGGGAAACCATTAGGCTGATTGGTTAGATATATATATATATCCTAACATAGATTTATTGTGGTATAATGATGATTACATGGTAGTTGGCCTTGAGGCAAGCTGGTATATCAAATATAAGATTAGGTGGTAATTTTGAATACTAGTATATTCTAGGTAATAAAAGGGATGTAAAATAAGGCCAAAAGAGGTAACATGAGCCACCAAAATTAGAATAAGAATACAACCCCAAAGAAGATAAGGAACAAGTAGTGAAGAAGGAGAGTGCAAGTGAATTCCATAGGAGAGACATAGATGAAAGGATAAAGTAGGAAGAAAAATAACAATAGAGACCCCTAAAAGGAGATCTAACAAAAAATACACAGAGGAAAGGGCAACCAAATAGAAGGAAGAGTGGTTGAGCAAAAGTAACTTTAAGATAAGGGAATATGAGTCCTTGATCAATGGGCTATATATTGTAATTATTAGGACATTAAAGAATGTAATTGTTTATGTAAAAGTCAATATTACTTCATAAATTTGTCTTTTATATACTTTGGCCTAAAAGGTTATAGTTTATATGTTGTTAGAATAATGGTTTAGGAAATACTATTTTACAATTTTCCTTTAATGTAACCTTCCCCATTTTAATAGACACTAACACCCATGAGCCCATTGTCACGTGCATAGGTTCCTCCCCTAAGCACACTCAAATTCCATATTGAAGTATTAAATAGATCACCACTGTATGTAATTAACCCAAACCCATCACATATCCTCTCTCTCCTTATGCTTTGGGTGAGCATGTATGTCTCATTATACATGTGATATTCCAATACATGGATATTATAAAGGAAAGATAGTGATCATAACTATGGCCTCTTTGGAAACTAGATTAACCAAAAAATTTATTCTATTATGTAGACTAGTTGTATTTTGTTACTACAATGGTTGGGAGAAGGTGTCTTTAAAGAGTGCTTGGATAGTTAATTGAATTTTACCCTCCTTGTAGGAAGTGAGTCAAAAGAAAAATTGGTGTAAACTAGACATAAGGAGTGGGATAACACACTACATAATGGATGTACTATGTAATGTTTAGATTATAAGGTACTGATATGATAAAAATTGATAATGAGTGATGGCCAGAATAGATCTTAGGGAGAGGATAGATCGTAACTCAAAAAATGTCACATAGACCCATAGAATTTAAGAAGGGCATGAGGAGGACTCTCACATAAAATAATTATGATCCAATTCTAAGGAAATGAGTGACAATGAATATGATAAAGAATTAAAAGGTTACTGATAAAGCAGTTATGTTTTGGGACTAGGATGTCTAAGACCATTAAGAATCAGATTCAGATGAGCAGTTCTAGTACATTACTAAGGTAGGTGACACTACTAGACTTAATGTCCAAGGGTAAGGATATGATAGCTTATAACAACTTGTTTCATAATCCCCATTAGTAAGAAAAGATAAAAAACTAACTTCTAGGGAGAACATCATCCAGTACATCACGCCACCTATGGAGAGGACTAAATATCCCTAAACTAGTGGCTAACCTAAGGAAGGAGTATAAGACACTAGAGAATCAATAATTAGACCTAAAACATATCAAGTAGATGAAGGATGTGTTTCATATATCAAATATAAACTAAGTGCATCATCCAACAAGCATGAGGAATTTAAAATTCAATAATACCACCCAAGAGTGTACTAGGGATGACAACTCCATAGGCAATAGCCATGCATGTGACTATTATCCATATTTGGTATGGGTTAGCCTTAACCTTACTTAGTACTGAGGCATTTAGAGTGTTAAATACAATGTTTATAAGTGTGAACGCATTTAGAGATGTAGGGGTATTATGTCACCAAAGAAGAAAGCAAATCAATTTGATACCATGTTGATGGAATGTGCACATAAGTGGTATGTGAAATTGGATCATGAACAAATCATTGTTTATTTCATCTAATTGAAGGATGAATTATTGAGATATTTTTTTACCCCTGATTTTTAACAACAAAGCATCACTACACAAAATAAAATTAGGCAAGAGCATTTGAAACCCTAATTTATAAATTGTATTATGTTCATCATCCAATACAACATTCATAATGGTTTATCAGAGGACCATGTGACCTAATTTAATGCACCATCATAATTCAAACCTTCACCATGCCACAAGAGGTATTAGAGGCCATATATTTCTCATAATTAGCGAGCACCATAAAGGCATGGTCTAGTGTAGGCATACTTGCACAAGTGGTATCCACAGAGAATGCTATAACATATTTTTGTCAAGAAATGAAAAAGTATATAAGCCTAGATTATGGTGCATCAAATGCAAAGAAGAATGTGATAATAAAAATAATTTACCTATAAAAATCATACATACCCCAAAGATCTCCTATTAAGTCTATCATGAAGGTCATGAGACATGGTTGTGCTATCTCCTACAACATATAATTTAAGCTAAGGAGTCCATGTATTGCATAGTATCAGATGCCTTCACCCATAGCATAGATAATTGTCAGGTGATAGAATAATTCCATGAGACTCGAAAGCAAGGTGCATAATATTTTTCCATAGAACTATGAAGGAATGGGATAAAGAACTTCGGATATGGCTATCCCATGTAACAACTGTTAGAGCATTTTAAATGACCTAGTGGTAATTTAACCCTTAGCCTATACATATAATTAATTAAATAATAATAATAAGTTAGTTATTACTACGAGGTGGAAACCTTGTGTAAATATATAATCACATTATATCTATTTAATTATTTATCAAGTTTTCATTAAAATATTTAACTAGGACATTAATCAATGAAGTTTCATTCAAGATAATAATTAATCAGGCTCATTTATTTATTTAGGATGGTTGAACCCACTATTTACAATAGTCACCTCCCTTCATATTTAATTATAAATAGGGTTTTAAAACTTCATGAATGTAACTTAATATCTTGACATTTGTGAGATATTTGAATTATTAAAATGATTGTGAAGACTTTACTGAGAAGAAGTGAGAAGCTAGAATTATATTAAGGTAAATTATTTCTCTATCTATAAAAAATAACTTGGTAGGTTTTTTTTACCTATTCGAGGTTTTCTCCCAATAAAATATCATGTGTAGTGTGCTCATTGATATGTGTGCTCTATTTATGCTTTGATTGATAAATATCTTCTAGATTCATTCAATTTATTGCTTCATTTATAATTTCTATCAGGGTATCAGAGCTAGTGGAGAGGATTCTGGTTAGCAAGCATTGAGTCAAATATCAATAAATTCAAAATTTGAAGCTTTTTTATTGAGCTTAGGCAATTGTATGGTTTTTTCTAGGAAAAATATTTTAAAAATAAAGTCATGTGATGATCTTGGGTGTTTAAAAGTTGAAGTAATGGATCTTTAACAATCAAAAACTTCCTAAATATCATTCAAAGCCTCTATCAAAACTTGTTTCTAATTTTTTTCTTTCCCAAACTTCCATTGGCATCCTAGATCAATGTTTTACATCCCCTATATGAAAGAAAATTATAGATTTTTTGTATATCATTCTTTTTTAGGTTTGTAAAATTCTATTCATTGTTTTTGAGCCCTGTAAAAATAATTAAAGAGGTCAGTTGAAAGAGAAAGAAAGCAATTTGAGCTGTTATTTATAACTTGGGCATCATAGTATGGCCTAGTAAATTTTTGGAGCCAAAAATTGAGCTCAAAATTGGTTTTTAAAGGTTACATATGATCTAAAAGGCCATTTGGAGGTGGTTTCAAGCTTTACAAACCCTATTTTGGACTCATGCAGCTCCTACAAGCACTCCTACATCCTCCTTAAACACCATTAATCTTCCTATAGTGTGAAATAGGAAATATTAAATGGGTATGCCAATGTTTAAATACAAGTATTTAAAAAATAGATTCTTTATTTAAATCTCTATTTTCCACCTATGCCTCTGAACCCCAGCTAAGCATTTCAAAAACCTTTTTTATTTTCAAATTTTAAAAGTAATACTTGTTATTATTTTAATAAAAATATTTTTTAATTTAATTTTTAAAAAAATAAAAAAAATTAGATAAAAAAATAATTAAATACAAGTTATTTTATATATTATGTTACGTGGTTAGTGGGTGAGTTGGCTAGCTTAGTTTTGCTAACATCACATGCATGACATATGACTTATGTTCAAAACCACCTTAAACAATTTTTTTTTTGACCTTGTCAAATTAATTTAAAATTTAAATTACATCTATTTTATTGGTTTGTTTACCAAGACTAACATGTTAAAAAAAACTTAGTTTCATTATCAACATTGTTTATACATTTGACCTAGTCAAAACTTAGATAATCATATTCACGTGACCAGTCAATATTTAGGTTTTTACATGTTATAGATACATTGGTGTGGTAAACATTTTGTTTTAAAACTTCTTTTTATTAATTTTATACCTTTTTATTAATTATGCCTAGCTGTTCTTTGTGAGTGCTACACTTTCAACACTAGAATTGTCTAACTTTGATTCATTTTTTCAATTTAGTTATCATATAAATTGTATAGAATTATAGTTGAATGATAAATTCAATTTATTTTAGAAAAAGTTTATAAAAATTTATTTAAATGGGATAAATCATAAACTTATTCTTATTTTTAGTGTATTTTATGATACTTGTGACACCTAGTTGTGTCACAATATTGTTAAAATTTATTGTTTTATCAAGCATTAATTAGAATAAATAGTGCGTGTTTAATTTTTTAATTATCAATAAATTTTAAATTCACACTTAAAAATCTGTTTCTTAATCATTTAAACACTGTCATGTTTAAATGAAAACCATGGCTTTGCCTAACTTTTCCTTAGACAAATCCCAAATGCTTAATGGAAATAACTATAATCTATGGATAATTCATATTAAATTTTAATTCATGGCTCTTAAATTATGGAATATTGTCAATAAGATTTATAAATCCTTATCTGAATGTCATGTGACCCTTGATCTTACCAATGCATTTCAACAATAATCACAAGAAACTATGTCCATTATCTTACATAGTGTTAAGGATGAATTCATTTTACACATTGATAATTATGAATCTTTTTATGAATATTTAAATATACTTGAATCCATGCACAAGTTAACTCATCTCTCAAAGATCACGAAGTTAATCATTGAATTGATGACAACACCTATGAAGGGTGATGAAAAAATTGTGAATTTTTTAGCTAAAATTAAGAACATTAATACTAAATTAGATGGCTGTAATTATTATTTTATAATTCAATTAAACATTCATGAAAAATTTATAAATTTCATTTCAATTTTTAATTCTATGTTTTAAACTGAGTAAGATATCCCTGACCTTACCACCTTATCTTCTCTCCTGATTCAAGAAGAGCAAGTAATACCTAATTTTAATTATAAATTTAGTGATACTAAGGTAATTATCACTTTAAATAATGTTTTTTTATAACCAAAATCATAAATCTAATATGAATGTTCTTAAAGGCAAAAATAGGAATAAAAAAAAATTAGTAATAAAAATCATAAACCTAAATTCAATGAAAATTATAATTTGTGTGGAAAATTTGGTTATAGAAGATAAAATATTTAAAAAAAAAGGATATAATTAACAATCAATCTTCTAAAGATAATAAAGAGAAAAAATATAATCAAAATAAGCAAAAAAAATTAAAATCCCAATTAAAATAACAATCAAGATCATAATATTAATGCTTTATTTGATTCAAATGAAAATGAGTGGATCTTAGAAGTGGTGTATTGCACCATATTACATGTTTATTTTATATTTTATATTACTATAGATATATCTTTTATATAATTTACTTAGAAGATAAATCATTTTTCAAAGCAATTAAACATGGAAAAAAATATTTTTAAAATGTTGTTAGTAATGATGTTTTCTATGTACCTAAGCTTTAAAATAATTTACTATCTTGTTCTTAACTTAAAAATGATAATTTAATTGTAAAATTTATTAAAGATAGTTTGTCCATTAAAAATCAATCAAGTTCCTTGATTGATGAAGGTGTTTAAAAGAATAGTTTATATATTTTCTCTCCTTGTTTTGCATGTTTACATTGATCACATAATAAAATAAAATATCAATTATGGAATGAAATATTATGACATATTAATTTTAAAATTTTACATCATATATCTATTAAAAATATTGTTGTTAGACTTCTTTCTATCCCTTCTCATCATGAAACTTATAAGAGTTGTTTACGAGTAAACAACATACTAACCTCTTTCACAAGAATCATGATACAAATTCCTATCATCCTTTAGATTTAATTCACAATGATCTTGTAGGACCTCTTGAAGTTGTATATATTAATATTAATTTATATACTATTTCATTTATTGATAATTATACTACAATAATTTGGTATTATTTCATTAAAAATAAATCTGATATTTTGTCTAAGTTTTAAAAAAATAAAACTTATATTAAAAATGAATCTAATTTTTCTATTAAAAAAATAAAAAACTAATAATGGTGGAGAATAGGTTAGTAAATAGTTTGATTCTTTTTATATTAATTAAAGTATTCAATGGAATCTAACAACTAAATATTTCCATTAACAAAATTGTATTGTAAAAAGAAAAAATCACACAATCATAGAAATGGTTAGGACTGTGTTGAAATCTACAAAGGTTCTTTAGTTCTTATGGGTCAAAGCCATGAACACCATTGTTCATATTACCAAAACCTTGCATCTTTATACCCTTTTTAGAAATGTGAACTAAAAAGAAACCTAGTGTGGCTCATTTTAATTTTTTTGATAGTCCTGCTTTTATCTTTGTTCCTAAAATTAAATGAAAAAAGCTTGACCTCACTTCTTATTCTTTCATTTTTATAGGACATGAAGGTAATACAAAAGGTTTAAGAATATATGATCCCTCTAAATATCATATCATTGACAATATGAATGTTCTTACTCTTGTAAAATCCTTTTCCAATCCCTCTATAGATCCTCTTCAATGTTCTTCTATTGATAAACTTGACTCTCTTGTTTCTCCTTGTGATTAAATAGATGCCATGAGGAAGTTGATCTAGTAATGGATAACATAGTGTATAAGGAACCAATTGAATTTTATGTTTAATTTAAAAGACCTAAATGGGCAGAATTCCTAATTCAATCCTCTAATGTTGTTAATATTAATAAATTAACTAGAAGTCAACATTCTTATTATGATGTAATGACTATGTATGAATGTGAACCTCAATCTTTTGAAAAATCTACTCAAAATAATAGATGGAATGTTTCTATGCAAGCTAAATTTAATGCCTTAATTAAAAAATAAACTTGAAATGTTATTCATCATCTATCTAAAAGATATATTGTCAGTTGTAGGTGGCTCTATAATATCAAATATAATTCAATTTTTAAAATTGACAAATTTAAATCTATATTAATTGCTCACAAGTTTATTCAAAAACTCAGGACTAAATATGTTGAAACCTTTGCTCTTGTAGTAAAAATGAGTATTGCTAGACTTATTATTACTCTTATAGCCCAAAATAGTTGAGTTATCCACCATATGGATGTCAAGAATGCATTTTTAAATGGTGATTTAGAATAAGAAATCTACATAACTCAACCTAAAGGTTTCATTGACCTTAATAAAGTATATTATGTATGTAACTTAAATAAATCTTTGTATGGTTTAAAAAAATCTCCTTGATCTTGGCATTCTAAGATTACTTTTTTTTTCAAAGAATTAGGTTTTTTTAATTGTTATTCAAATAATGATCTCTTTATGAAAATAGAAAATGGTCATTTAATTATAATTATATTATATGTTGATGATTTATTGATTACTAGAGATTTAACTATTTTAACTCATAAATATAAGCATAAACTAAGTCACATGTTTGAAATAATTTATTTAGACATTATACATCATTTTTTTAAGAATGGCTATATTTTAAGATAAATATTCTATTATTGTATCACAATCTCAGTATGCTCATAATATTATTGTTAAGTTTAATATTTTTTATTGTAAATCTTCTTCTAATTTTGCTCAAGTTGGTATTAAACTTGATCCTAAACTTGCATTGAAAAAAATAACCCTAGTTTGTATAGAAAAATTATTAGAAATTTTATATATCTAACCATTACTAGGCCAAATATTTCATATGTTGTCAGTGTTACTTCTAGATTTATGTAGTATCCTTATTTGGATAAATAGAAATTAGCTAAACATATTCTTTGTTATATCAAAGGAATAATTAATTATGTTTTATTTTATTTTATTTTTCCATTGGTAATGCTAAATTATATGGTTATTATGATGTTGATCATACTAGTGATACTTTTCATCATGAATCTACTTTTGGATATATGTTTAGGTTTGGTGTAAGTGTTATCACTTAGAGAAGCAAGAAACAACTTATTGTATCTCTCTTCTATAGAAGCAGAGTATAGAAGGGTATAGAAGCTACTATATTTTTTTTGTGGTTATGAAGGTTATTGGGAGAACTTTATTTGGATACTTCTCAGAGGAGCATCCTTCATTGTGATAGTCAAAGTTATATAGCTTTGAAAAAAAATTCTAATGCATCACCAAAGAAGTAAACATATTGAAGTTTATGTGTATTTTATATGAGAGAAAGTCCTCAATGGTGATATTAATTTATAGTTATATCATATAGATGAATAATTAGTAGATATCTTTATAAAACCACTTAGTGATAATAAATTTTATCAGTTTTATGTAATGTTGGACCTTTTAGAGTTGTCATTGAGGGGGAGTGTGTATGACAATGCCACCTCTTAATGGCCATTTGTTACTTCTTCTTCTATATATTTCTTCTCATTTGTAAAGTATTATAAATATTTCATGTATAAGTTATTTGATTTAAGTAAACTTTGTGTGAAAGTTTTACTTTTAAATCCCAATACATTAAAAACATAATTTGTAATGGAGATCCTTATTTTATAAAAAAGATCTAAATATGCTTAGTTATTTTTTCATGAAAAAATGTGAGATGTAGTCTCATAATCATGCTAGCCTAAACTTAATTTTGAATATTTTATAGATTATAATTCATTTTTTTTCAAATGGTGAATTTTGGCATGATGAAGGTTTTTAAATCCTTCAACTTTTTCACATAGTATAAGTCCTTTATGGTGAGTATGGAATTTATTCCCACTTAACATTAAGAGGGAATGTTAAATCATTTTTAATGACTAAGTGGTAATTTAACCCCTAGCCTATACTTATAATTAATTAAATAATAATAATAATAATAATAATAATAATAATAATAATAATAATAATAATAATAATAATAATAATAATAATAATAATAATAATTAATGCATTACTATGGGCTGGAAACCTCGTATAAATAAACAATCATATTATATTTATTTAATTATTTAATAAGTTCTCATTAAAATATTTAACTCAAAAATTAATCATCGAAGGTTCATTTAGGATATTAATTAATGAAGATCATTTATTTATTTAGGATGGTTAGACCTATTATTTACAATGGTTACCTCCCTTCATATTTACCCATCAATATATTTTTAACCCTATGATGAATACAACTTAATACCTTGACATTTGTGTGATATTTGAATTATTCTAAGGCTTGTGAAGACTTTTCTGAGAAGAAGTGAGAAGTTGGAGTTGTATTGGGGTAAATTATTTCTCTATCAATGAAAAATCACTTGGTGGGTTTTCACCTCTTTGAGGTTTTATCATAGTAAAATATCATGTACAGTGTGTTCATTGATCTGTGTCCTTCATTTATGATTTTGTTATTAAATATCTTCTAGATCCATTCTATGTATTTCTTAATTTATAATTTCTATCAACAAAATGATACAAGGTTCCCCAATAGAAGTTAAGATGAAGGTAGCATTTTGTCATTCTATTGCTACAACTATCAGTGACCATAAAATATTTAATAAGACTACCCATAACACCCAATGTGTGCTTACTATCATGTTGTGTAGCTAATTGACAACTATCCATATTTTTATATAAGTGTAATTTAATAATTTAGGTATAACAATGATGATGGCATGATATGTTCTACACAAACATCATGACCATGAAGATAGAGGAGGTAGAGTAACAATGGACCTTGAGTCTAAGAATTTCCCTAGTCTAATGAGTTGGATACCCTATATGAGTAAATAATATAAAACATATCTCCAGGATAATAAGTTTCACTTAAAATACCAACACCAACACTTCCAAAATTAGTAAATGAAGCTCACTAGACTAAACTATTGGTTCATGCATTAAGTGTAATACAAAAGTTACAAGTAGAACTTAAGATCTCCTAGTAGTAGAAGGAAGATGTCCAATGAAAATTCCAAGCTTGATAATAATAAGATGAAAAGATTACTGAACTAATAAAACTTTTACAAAATCAAGTTATAGTAACCATGCTAATGAATTTTCTGACCACTGATGAAAATGAATAAGGTGAAATCACATCAAGCACAAAGAGTGTCCAAGAGTTCCTTATTGACATACAAATCAATGGTATAATTATCTATGATGTTCTATTAGACATAGTGGTTGAATTAAATGTCCTTATAATAGATACATGGAAAAATATAAAAAAAGTCCTCTAATGGAACTATCAGCTCAAATCTTAACTATGGGTAACAAGACTAATGTACACAAACAATGTGGAGTTACGTTTTAGACATCATTAATAAATGTTTACATCAGGATCCATGATGTCAAGTTTAACACTAAATTTGAGGTGATCAAGATTGTCAAAGAAGATAATTATCCCACATTTCTTGAAGGACCATGGTGATACACTAACAATGTGGAGTTACATTCTAAACATCATTACATAAGTATTGACAATGGGTGTCAGAAACTGGCCATTTCTTTTTAAATATAACATGGGAATGAATAAGTTACACTATTTAATATCTCCCATAAACTCTAATATAATGAGGATAATGCATTTCCATAGACCAACTACAATGATCGTAATGTTTCTTGATGACAATGTGTAGTACACTCCAACTCCCTATTCAAACCTGCACATAACACAACATCCCCAAAATCCTTTTGCCTACTTGAAAAGATGGTGAAATGGTGTAATAGGGAAAGGACTAGAAGGACATCACCTTCCCACTCCAATAAAACTATTGGAAAGGACTAGAAAGACATCACCTTTACATTAATTTATTTAAATCCATGTGAAACTTTGGCTAGTGGTAATTCTCACTAAAAATATTAATGGTCTTAACTCAATAAAACTATCTTGCCTACCCTTCAATATGTTTCTACTTAATTAGGTTCTCTCTCATATAACTTCTTATAATACACAACTAGTTTCCTCTAAATAACATACCATCTTATATCATGAAATCCAACCATCTTATCTTATCTAAATTAATAGGTTCAAAATAATCTTTTTAATCCACTTTAAAGACTGAATCTTAAGGATAATTTTATTTTGAGTTCATCAAACCAAATAACTTCTATCTTCATCTCTATCAACATTTTTTCCCTTCTACTTAAGTCATTTTAAAGTCTATTTGACCTCCCACTCCTATGATTCAAAATAAAATTATAGCTCTATAAAAACTCATCTTCTTTTAATTGCCTTTGATTCAACTTTCCTTGGCTGTTAATATTCTACAAATCCCAATGATTAATATTTAAAATAAATTCTTTATATAACAAATAACATCTCCATTTCTTTAATGTTCGAAATATAGCATAAAACTATAGATCATAGACATAATATTATTTATTTACTCAATAGGCTTCTCTCTAGAATAGTCAATAGGGTTACCTTTAAGGCTTCTTGTCTTAATACAATGCCTATAACAATGCCACTAGATTCACAATTTACTTGAAATACCATGTTGAAATCTAGAAGTAGTAAAATAGGTTGCTTTTTGACTTTATTCTTCAATATATATAAACTCATATGTGCTCATGTAGTCCACTCAAACTCCATTATATCCCCTCTCATTATTTCAGTTAGGGGTGCATAAATTCTATTGCAATTCTTTGTAAACATCTTATAAAAAATTACTAAACCATGAAATATCTTACCTATGTATCACTCCTTGGTGTAGGCCATTAAATAATATCCCATACTTTCTATGGATCCATATTAAGACAATCTAAGACAAAAAAAATCTTATGTGATGAGGTTCATCAATCCTCATCATTTAATAATGTCAATCAAGGGTTGTTGTTTGAAGGTAATATGCAATAGGTGAAATAGATCTCTAGTAAACAATCCCTTCTACCACACTCCACACTTGTAGAAATTGAAAATCACTCTTGCAAAAATTAAATCACACATGCATGAAATTAAATGAAAATTATAGAAAAGTAAATTATTATATTAAAAAAAGATGACAAACAAATAAAATACCTTCAGGTTTACAATAAAATGATAATTATAGAAAAAATAAATAAATAAAACTACATTGATCTATCTTTCTTGGAATGAGTGGCCAGCTCATTCTTTAGTAGAAGATTTATTCATAATATAAGATTTATAACAGATTACTAAGAATTATCGAGAGAAAAATATATTTATTGATTAATTCAGATGTGGGAGGTTGCATTTATAATTTCATGATTTTGACTAACACCTAATTAAAGAGTAATAACACATATTTTAGAATATCTTAATCTCCATAAATGGAAAGAGATATTTATTCTAATAATACAACATAGCTTTAATCTCCACAAAATACGGAGAGAGCTATTTATTGGAATGGAAGTATACAAATCTATATTTAGACATAATCTATGAATGAGAATTCTATATATAGAAATCATTATATAAAAAAAATATAAATGAAAAATATTCTTATGATAGTTAAAAATGATCTTGATCATCTAAAAATAATTAGAATGTTTTAAAATGCTTTCCAAATGAGTATGTAGTAGTTCTATTGTAGTCCATAGTAAGTCAATGGAAGAATGTAGTTTACCTATGGAAGTCCATAGATATAGACTAGATGAGTTTGAAGTGAGTTCATAGCTGAGTCTAAAGTGAGTTCATATATGAGTCTGAAGTGAATTCAAAACTAACACCGAAGAGAGTCCGAAGCTGAGTCTTAAACAAGTTCATAGCAAAGTTTAAAGTTGAGTCGAAATCTACTAGGTAAGTCCGAAACATAGTCCAAAGCTAAGACCAAAGCTACTGGGCAAGTCTGAAGCTTGAAAAATTTACTTTATCTTTTTTATGATCCACTATATAATACTTTGAAACTACTCTAACATTATTCTTGAAATAGCTACTCTTCATACTTAATTTTTCTAGCTTAGTATGGACTGCATATGCACATATTGACATCTTTTTCCTATAATTATTAGAAATAGATAACAAAGAGATAACAATTAATTTTAAAGAGGTAACCATGAAATTTACTTTCTATTTTATTATAAATAAACTACATGTTTTGAAACTAAATTTAGATCTCCTTCTTATACAAGGAAAAATTATGTTATTTCATGGATATAATGAGCCATTTTTAAGGCTCATCATCTCCCCCGTCCTTAATCTTATGCATGTACTTATGTATGCAACTATATTTATTTTAAAATATTCTTAAGATATATATGCTTGAGTTATATTAATTTTCTCATATTTCAAATAACCTTCATTCTTCAAGGACGTGATTTTATATGGAGGTTTTCTTACTATCCTTAATTTATGTTTCACATAGGTTCTTGTGTGGAATTGTCATGCTATTTTTTTAGGAGCAAGTTCTTGTGTTGATAATTCTCATGGTAGTCTATGTTTGTGTTTTTTTAATTTGAAATAAGATAAGGTTCTTGTGCTGATAATCTCTTACCATGCCTACATATATTTATTTCAACCATAAAACATATTTTAACATAATGACATTAAATATGACGTAAATCTTGTGCTTGAATTTTTTTACAAAATAATTTTGAAAGATATATGTCTTTATCAAGGTCAAAATGTATGTATAATCCCACTTATTTATTTCCTAAGGCTATTCTCCCCCAGAGTTGATGTCATGCATGTCCCCATGCATGCCAAAGGAATGAAGTATGAGAAGATTGCATAGATCAAATGACATATTGTTTTCATTTTTCTCTTACTTCAAAACCTTTGTAAGGATTAAAAAAGTGGATCTAAATATAATAACAAAACTTACAAATAAATTTAAATGTAAAATAGTAAATTAAGGTACCTTTGCATAACTTTAGTGTTTACAACCTCTTCCATGGTAGTCAAAGTGAAAAATATTGAGAAAAGTGTTCATAGAGTTGTAGTCATATTATACTGAGAAATGAAAGCATAAAAACAACCATAGAGTGGAAAAATTGAATTAACATTTGACAAAAAAATTTCCCTTGATTAACCAATAAACTAGTTTCTTAATAAGGACTCTTATTCTAGAACTAAATTCACTAGCAAGTTGGTTTTCAAAACAAGAACACCAACAATGCCCAAGAGTTTTCATTTTTAGGTTTTTTAATAAGTTTTTAAAAATTTGTGACATATAAAATTTTGGGAATAAATAGTATACATCCTCATACTACTTCCAAACATATCATTGAATATTTTTCATGATGATATTTCTTCATCATTGGTCTATATGGTGATGACCAATAACTGTTGATAGATATTTATTGATGTGACTACTTTCTTTTGTCAGGCATGACTTAGGATAAAGTGCCAACTACTTAATAAATCCATGATTATTAATTTATCCATTAGAATCTCTAGAATGACTTCTTATTATGAGATTATCGTGTAAAGCCCAAAATAAACGAAACCTTTCCATAAAAGTAGAATATTAATAATATCAAAGAATTATAAATGTCAATAATAAGAATTTTAAGAGAATTATTTGAATAAAGAGGAATATATGTTAGTCTATATAGGAATGATTGATGTTCAAGAATTAACATTATTTAGAAGAAAATTTGATGGTAAAAATAAAACTTTTTTAAAAATATTTTTTTATTATGCAAGTAGATGTGGTTTCAACTAATTCTTGAATATGAATAGAAAGGGATAAAATGGAATGTAATTATTTATTTACTTCTAAATTATGCATAAAAAATTAATTTTTATTTTCATAAAGAAGATAAATCTATTTTTATAATTAATTCATGCATAGTTATTAATATTGCAATAGCTATAAAACATTCTAGGATAATTAAATGTTGGAGGTCATTGTTTTCATTGAACTGGAAATAGATTTTGAATAACTCATATTAATTTTTTTATTTTATTTTATATTTAAAAAATATTTTTTGTATCAACTTGACCATGCATGAAAATTTTAATTCCTGCAATTTCAATATATCTTGCACTCAAAATTGATAAAATACTTGGCCCCATATTACCATATGAAAATCTGACTTGCATGTTAATCTTTCTTGGGATGTAAGTTTGCTTTTTTTAAAGCATGTTTTTGGTGGATAAATGTTAAATATAAAAATAAAATAGAGTACAAAAATACTTACATGAAATATTACCAAATGGTCACAATTCTCTATATATTTTTTCAAGAACTTAACATGTCCAATACTAAGACAAGTTTATTTTAGAATGAAAAATTAAGAAATCAATAACGTAAAATATTTATCATTTTCTTCTATTATTGAAAAATAAATAAGCAGTGTTTAGGATAGCAACCCCCAATAGAGTCAAGCAAGATTAGATTACCTTTTTCTAATTCATAAAATTATTTAATCATTGAATAAAAACATTAAATTTGTTATTATTTTTAGAACACCTTGAAAAACATTAATTTATCCCATCAGCACACTTCAATGTAATAGTTACTTTCATGTTTTAAAATAACATATTTAGTTACAATTTAATATCCCATATGTTTAACAAAAACTGACTTGTCTAATTTTTATTTTTGCTATATATATATATATATATATATATATATATATATATATATATATATATATATATATATATATATAAACAAAAAATAATATATAGTAAAGATAGAGTATATATAATACATTTTCAAACCATGAAAAATCATACTTGTTGCATGCATGTATGCATGAGACACGATCTATAAGGATTCTGTTTAAAACAGATAAATATTAACCATTCATTTCTCTCAGATTCTCCTTTTTTTAAAAACTCATGCAATCAGTTTATTATTATTATTATTATTATTAGTATTATTATTATTATTATTATTATTATTATTATTATTATTATACTCAGACTTCAACACCCATGCAAATTAATATGAAAACACAAAAACAAAATAAAGAACTAGCATTGGGACCACTATAATCAATTTTTTTGAGAGTTTGGGGTTGTACTATTCTCAAAAGATATTGTCACTTTGCTTGTAATTAAAATCTATTTATAATTCCTATCAGACTTCATTTATATAGTTAAAAAATAATCCCAAATAATTCTATACAAACTTAACAATCAATCTAATAGAAATTGAAATGTTTAGATTTTTCAATAAGAACAATAACATCAACACTCCCATGTGCTGAAAAATAGCTATAATAAAAAAAAATGATAACATAAGATTTACCTTTAATGTTGGGATATGGATATTTTTCCCACAAAAAATTGGGAGCAATATTTCATGCCTGTTGTCAAATCCATCATATGCTCATTTTAATAATTGCATGATGTTTTCATTTCACATTTACTATATCACATGTGATTTTTATTATTTTGGAATTTTAAAATCATTTTGATCCATGTGGAATATGTCCAAAATAACTAACTTTATACATGGTGATATGTCTGCATGCAATCTTTTAGAGGCTTGATTTCCTGCATAATATTTACATGATTCTCTCATAAAACTATGTTAATCATGAAAGCAATAAATATTGTAGAAATGTTTCTAAAACCATTTCCACATTATCACACATAAGAATCATTTCTATGATCCATACTAGATTTAAAATCAATTCATATCTACCAAATAAAATCACAGGTGTGTTAGATTGGAGCAACAATTCATTTTCAACATATCATACATAATTTTTTAGCTTTCACTTCTCAAATGTTGTATCTTGATCAACTATGGCTACATCAATAATTGATAAAAATAAATTACTATTACATAGGATATTGAAAACCTTGCATTATTTTGGCTCAAGTGTCTTACCTAGGTAAGTATGTGAGCTAGATTACAGACCATTTTTTGTTAATTTAAAAGAGATCAACAACACGATTTTATATTATTTCTTTTCAAAAAATTCAGTAATTATTTGTCTGATTATTTCAATGCTATCTCCTTATGACTTAGGCCATCCCTTTGTAAATTTTATTTATCTTAGAATTTCATTCCCAATCTATATCAACTACTAGATCTTCTTTCATGATGTTTATCAGTTATATTTATTCTACATAATAGTATTAGTATCTATGAGATTTTTTATTTTTTAATACTAAAATTTGTAATTGCATAAAAATTAATTCTAATCTATGTTTGTAAGAAAATAAGTTCTAATCTATTTTGTAGATAATTAAATTCTAAAATAACCATCAAATAAGTATATCATTTAACACAATTTGCAAAACTACATTCCCTCTCACTAAGAACTTTATTTATTTACTATCTCTAGACAATTCTCTTAAATTTTTTTGAATCTCTTAATAATATTGTGTTCCCCAAAAATGATGCTAAAAATGATGATGATCATTAATCATCTTCATTTAATAATGTCAATCTAGAGTTAGTGTTCAAAGGCACTATGCAATAATATAAAGAGAACTTTTGTATGCTAAGGATTAGAATTTACATTAAGTAGATTGCTTTGGTTAATAATAATTATACTATTACCTAAATTAGATTTTATTATTTGTTATGTTATTTTTATGAATAATAAAAATAATATAGAGGTAGATATTATAGATAATCGAGAGTTTATTTTTTTAGTGATTATAGGGATCAGAGTATCCATAATTATATGAAATATGTATCCTATATATTTGTATAGTTTTCAATTAATAAAATATGTGAGTTTGATCAATTGAATGTTTTTTTCCTATGCACAATTTTGACCCTTCAACTCTACCAAATAATGGTATAACATTATTATCTGGTATCAGAAGATGTTATCCCATGGGATCTCTCTATAATTTTGGACTTCTTCTTTATAGGATTATTTGAGTGTAGACCTAGTCAATTGGTCCTACCATTAAATAGGCTATTTTTTACCAATAATTTTATAGTATATACCACTATAAATTTTTTTGACAATATTTATATTAAAAAATATAAATATATATTTTTTAGTTTAATGTGTGCAAATATATATTACATATGTTCTATATCAAGCTGTATAGTTTTTTTTTAGATTGATTGTATGAGGATCACATTTTCATAGAAAATAGTATTTGGCTTTAGTTTGAAACCCATTAGTTTTAGTCTTGGCTTTGAATCAATATAAACATGCATCATTACTGACTTGTAGTCACCTTGTCTTCCCCTATTGACTTGGCATCGACCCTTGATCAACTCACTATTTGAAAGGTTTCGCTCAGTAATGTGTCTGAGGGTATGAAAAGTAGAATGTTTTTATAGCCATATTTTCTTATTAAATATAAAATATTGCATCAAAATTTTAATCACTGCCATGATGGAAGCTAACAAGATACAACAATAAGAAGCAGTCAAATCCATTCCTCAAAAAATCATGCTCTGATTGAAAGAGATCTCAGATCCTCTCTATCTCCAATGGTGATCATGGATTCAAACCATGATCTCACCTAAACACTCCTCTAATGGTGAGCTTATTTGGTATTTCATCTTCAAAACCCTATGTGGTGTCTTTCATCTAAAACACTTAGATCTATTAAAACTATCATCCTACATCACTCAGCTCAACACCTTGGCTATGTGTATCTCTACTAAATAGTGAGTTGTCCTCCATTAGCATCATCTACTAAGTCCACTATCCATATGCCCTCAATAAGATATTCTCCATAGATCATGTATAATATACCATTATATTATCACATGACACTTTCCTCAGTAGCAGTGCCAATATTTCCAATGGAAGAGAGTTTTTAGGTCTTATTTTCTATCTTAGGTTGGGTTTCTTTTTTTTTTTTCTTTTTCTTTTCTTTTTTTTCTTTTTATGTATGTTTTTTATTTTATTTAAATTTTTTGTTTTATAAAATCTAGATATGTTTTTATTAATGTTAAGTGGTAGGTTTTTATTTTATTAGTATATTGTTATAGGATTTGTTTAGATTTTTGGGTATATAATATAGTATTAAATTTTTTTAATGTTATTGTTTAAATGTAAAATTTTTTATGTCTAAGTTCTTTATAGAAGTTTAGATATTATGTTTTGGTATTAGGTGTTTATACATTTATTATGTGTTAGGTTTGAAGTAAGATTTTGTAATTGTGATTAGCTAAGTGGTTCATTTTTTTTGTTTTTAGTAAATCTAATAGTTAATTGGGTTTTATATTTGTTTTTGTCATTTACCATTATGTAATAAGTGGTTTGTCATAATCTACTAAAAATCAGTTGGTACTCTTTTATTTTTTGAAAGTAATATGTTTCTTCATTTAGGTAAGTCTTATTTCTATCATAAGTTATAAACAATGTTCAAAGACATTTCATAATAAATCTCCTTTTTAATATAAAAATTTCATATTATGTAATGGATGCATTTTTAGTGAAACCTGCCATCTTCATGTCAATCTTATGGGATGGTAATATAGTTATGTATAATTGTCCCTTCTCTCCCTATATAAACTCTAAGGGAGGGAATGTTAAGGATTTACATTTACATTAGGTAGATTTCTTTGGTAAATGTTAATTATACTATTACCTAAGTTAGATTTTATTGTTTGGTCTATTATTATTATGAATAATAATAATAATAATAATAATAATAATAATAATAATAATATACTGGTAGATATTATAGATAATTAGGTGGTTATTTGTTGAGTGATTATATGGATCATGATATCTCCATTCATAGTAGATATGTCTCATATATATATTTATAGTTTTCAATTAATAAAATATTTAAATTTGATCGACTAAATTTTTTTAATTCCTATGCACAACTTTGAGCCTTCAGATTTACCAAATAATGACATAATTTCATTATGGTAAATGGTCCCTTTTGCCACACTCTACAGTTGTAGAAATTAAAAACTACTTTTGAAAAAATTAAATCACACATGCATGAAATTAAATCACACTTATAGAAAATTATATTATTGTATTGAAAAGAAATAATAAATAATATTTAGGTTCACAACAAACTGTAGAAAGAAATTAAAAATTTATAATGAAATGATAATTATAGAACAAAGATATAAATAAAAATACATTGATCCATCTTTTTTTAAATGAGTTTCCAACTCATTCTTTGGAAGAGAATTTATTTAGACCACAAAATTCATAATAGATTACTCAAAGTTATGTAAAAAGTATATATTAATTGACTGAATTCAAATGTGGGAGGTTATCTTTATAATTTCATGCTTACAACCAATACCTAATTTATGAGTAACAACATATCTATAAAATCTTAATCTCCATAAAATATGGAAAGAGATATCTATTCTAAGAATACAACATAATCTCAATATTCATTAAATATGGAAAGAGATATTTATTCTAGGAACAAGACATAATATCAATCTCCACAAAATAAGGAGGGAGTTATTTATTGAAATGAAAGAGTGTGTGTGTGTGTGTGTGTGTGTGTGTGTGTGTGTGATAGTTGGAAATGATGTTGGTTATCCAACAACAATCAAAATTATTTATAAACAAGTATATGGTGGTTCTATTATAGTTTGTATCAAATCTATACTTTGCCTATGGAAATCCATAGCTATAGAATAGATGAGTTGTAATTGAGTCCGTAGCTAATTCCAAAGTGAGTTCTAATTTGAGTTAGAAGCGAGTCAAATTTAAGTCTAAAACTACTAGATGAGTTCGAAGATAAGTTTAAATATAATGGTTGATTATGAAGCTTGGAAAAAATGCTAGATCTTCTTTATGATTCACAATAAAAGACACTGAAACTAATCCAACATTGTTCTTGAAATGGTTAATCATCATACTCCATCTTTTCTAGCTTAGTAGGACTACATATGCATATATTAACATCTTTTACCATAATTATTAGAATTAGATAAGAAAGAGATAATAATTAATTCTAAGGAATCAGTCATGATATATACTTTCTATTTTATTATAAATAAACTATAACTTCAAAAACTACATTTAGATCTAATTCTTATGAAAGGAAAAAAATTGTTATTTCATGGATATAATGAGCCATTTTTTAGGCTCATCACCATGTCTACCAACTCATTTTTAAAACTACATTCATTCAGATTAATCAACAAATTCTCCTCCCTCAACTTCTTAAAAATTCTTCTGATATGCATCAGATGCTCTTCCCAAGTCTTAGTAAAAATCAAAATGTCATTTAATTAAATAATAAAAAACATTCCCATAAATCATTTCAGTACCTTGTGCATGAGTCACATAAATGTGCTTGATCATTGGTTAGCCCAAATGGTATGACTAACCACTCGTACAAACCTTCCTTTTTATTGAAGGCTATTCTTCAATCATCTCTTTTTTGGATTTGGATCAACTGATATTTGATCTTCAAATAAATATTTTTAAAGTACTTAGATCCAATCAAGTAATACATTATGTCATCCATCCTATTTAATAGGAAATAGTACTTAATCATGATCTTATTGATGGCTATCGAGTCACTACACATCTTCCACACTCCATCCTTATTTAGTTCTAGTATTTTAGGTACCACACATGGACTTAGGCTATCCCTTATTAGCCCTTTATTTAACAACTTGTGAAATTATCTATTTATCTCCTCATTCCCTAGATAATTCATTCTATTTGCTATATTATTTGGTAAGTTATCTCCTGGTATCAAATCTATTTAGTGCCTTATCTTCCTCACTAGTGGTAAACCTTCTAGTACATTACCAAATACAATACCTTAAAATCTCTCCAATAGGTTTGAGCCTTTTTCTGGTACATCTCCACATTTTACCTTGTTGATAATAGGAATCAACACAAAGAACATATCTTTATGCCTTGTATCATCAAAAAAATTCCTATCACCAACTAGTGAAATTCTTGCACTAATATGTAATTTATTTTCTACCTCTTTCAAGGGTTTGAATTTGTTACTAACTTCATTTTTTATCAGGCAATAAGTGTTTGCATGGCCATCATGTAAAATACACCTATCATACTACCCTAGCCTCCCAAATATAAAATAGCATGCATCCATTGGGATGATGTCACATAATATCTCATCATTATAGTATTTATACTGAACATGACTAAACATTGCTCATTGAATAAAGCTTTGTGGTCCTCCTGTAATAATTCCATCCAATATGGATGTGGATGATTTCCCCTCTCCAATTTTAAGCTGCTAACCATCACTCTAAAACTAGGATATCATTAATACCACTATCAATAATAATTTCACAATATTTACCTTTAAACTTACATCTTATTCACAATAGACTCTTCTTCTAGACTAGATCTTTAAATTGATTAAATAATACACTACTTATGATAAGAGTTTCCTCTCTTTCAACATCTTCAAAATGTTAAGACTCAGTATCTTCATTTTATTATGCAACCCATGCATTACCTTTAGGTCTTCTATTTATCTTTCCTTGATATTGGGGGAACTCGCATTATCATTGTCCCTCTTCTCCACATTGGAAATAGGTTCTTCTCAAGCCTCCTCTTCCAAGTCCTCATCTATTTCTTGATCAAATTGTTCCTCTTCCTCTTTGTTCATCATTATCTTGGTATCTAAGGTGGTATGCATTACCTCCTATTTAATATTATTTCATGCTTTCTTATTCAATCTTCTTTTGATCTTCATTTCATCTTCCATATAATCTTCTACCAATCTTTCCACCAAAATCGCCTCTTCTTAATTTTATCTCAAATATTTTATTTAACTTCTGCTCTTCATGATAAATTGGTATGTATCTTCTATGGTAATCATTCTAACCAGACTCAACTCCTCTAGAATGCTTTGCCTTGGCCCATTAAAGTAATGGGTTACCTTCTCCTTATTTGCCTTTGAATGGCCTATTCTGATAATGATCTTGTAAAAAATTTCCATATATTCCTTAATAGTGATTTTATAATTTTTAAAACCTTGAAACATTTTCAGAAACTCAAAATCATAATCTATAGGAATAAAATTCTTCTTCAGATTTTCCACCATTCTATCCTATTTGGTAATCTCCTCTTTTCTTCTCTGATTTATCTATAATTGAACTTCTTTTTTTAAGGAATTAGCATGTCCTTTTAGATTGGTATTTATAAATTTGACTCTTTTAGGGTTTTCCACATATTCATATTCAAAGTATGTTCCTCCATTTCATTGATCCAATTGATCAACTCTATAGGGTTCAAATTTCCAAAATATGTAGAAACTTCAATCTATTGATTTTTTCAAAATATGGAAATGGTCCTCATCAACTTAAATTTCTTAGAATATCCTAAAAAATCTTGTTCTTATTTGAAATTCTCTTCTTATTTTGCTTCATCTTCACTTTCCACTTTTATTCTTGGCTTGAATCTACTATGCAACTCCTCTTACACTGCATTGTTTAAGAAGATGAGGACAACTATTGAAATGACATGAACAATAGCCATAGAACAATAGTAACTACACCCACATGAAAACATTGGCATAAGTGGTAAAACAAATACGGATTCAAATGCTTAATCATGGATAATAAGGATAAATATTTGTTGTATTTATGAAAAAAAATAGGACACACAATTTTATCCTTAATGTAATTAATATATTTAAGAACTATATTTTTAACTAAAAAACATGAGACATACCTTCCAAATATATGATTCATCAAAACTATTAAGGCTATTTAACCATGAATGACTAGTTCAAAAATTTATTAAACACCTAAAAAGTTTGACATGGGATCAAAACTTCATAATGCTAAAAATTACTAGAATTATATCTATTTTTGTTGATGCAAGGATTTTCCTTTACAATATATACCTACTTATTCACAATATCACATGTCTCCTCGTAATAAGTGTGAAGCTTAATTGATTCATGATTCATCTAATGTTACTTGAATGAATCTAAAAATTTATTTTTAATGCATTCTTTTGGGTCTTATTTCATGCTAAAGTCTTAAAATCCTCTTTGAATCACTAAATGAAGGAAGTTAATTCCACTATATGATTGTTTAATATAGTGGAACGTAAAATGTCATGTCCATTCCCAACATAAATAACCCCTTATTTTTTTAATATTTTCTACCTCATGCAAGTATTTAAGTGGGTACATTTACCTTCACCTAATTTTTACAATTGTAAATTATTTATTTAAATTAATGCACTTTGTTTAGATCATAAAAAATATCATAAATAAAATTTTATTAATAAATATTTTGTTTAAAGTATGTACGAAGAGGATAACATTTATCTTTGTATAATCACTTGTAATAATCTCATCAACCCTTAGTTTATGTTTCTCTATGATTCTTTTATTTTTTATTTCTTATCTTTTCCACAACTATTTGTGCTACCAAATTTTAGAATAAAAAATTAGTCCTTCAGTAACATTAAAAGTTTAAAAATATTAATAGGTGTAATGCACATAGAGATATTATATTATGATATATTGATCAATTAAGATATCAATGTGTGGCAAACATTCTCTTGGTGGGTATATCATATGGAGTCATATGAGTAACTTATGGTATTTAATATATTGGAAAATGATTAAAACTACATTGGGATTAAAAATATACCAATATTTTACTGTAAGAGGGTCTATATAGGGAATGGATTATCATTATTATAGACATCAAGATACAATATTTTATTTGGAGTGTATGCTGTAATAATAAGGTTTCCTCATTAAATATCCCTATAATAGTTTACTGATTTATTATGTATAAGGTGTATTGTATGTTTTTTCCTTATATTAATCATTTTTACAAATACAAATCATATTAGGTAATTTTAACCACACTCTGTTATGTTTCACAATTTATACCTTTTGGAATATTAGTTCGTGTATTTTTGATATTATACATGGAGATCATAATGTCCAAAATCAGGGCCAATATAGGTGTAGTCATTGCCTAATATAAAAATATTACAATTTAACCTTATTAATACATATAATATACCCACTAAGGGGGTATATGCCAAATGTCTAAAACTCCACCCACCAATATACATCATGATACCATCTTTCTAGGTCCAGTATATTCTACCCTGATAACATGTTTCACCCTAGAAACTAGAGAAGGACATTTAAAAAAAAATTAATTACCCTACATAATAAATAAGGATTTATTAAAATATTGAAGATAAAATGGAGTCTTATCCATGTACATTTAATTATTCTTCCTTTACATGGAAAATGTGTTCCTCTAAATCTTGAGAACCAAATGGAGGTATGTCCATGCATTTACATCCTATTATTTTTCATTTATATGCTCATATAAAACAAAATTATGATAAATATATTAAAATTGGCCATTATAATGTGAGTTGGATACTCAATGGAATCATATGTATCTATGGATCAACTCATAAAATATCATCAATTATTGAAAAGTCATCAAAACTTTAAAATGAAAGAGGACAATTGTCAAAAATCATTAATAATAATTGAAAGAGATTTTTATGTTAGATTTGAATAACAAAAAGTAAGATCAAAAACATTTCCTTCATTATATGTGGAAATATATTAGAATTGAACCCCAAATAAATCATTCTCATCCAAGTAAAATAAATCCTCATACCATTCATTACAATTATACACCAAATCTACCTATGCCTCATTTTTTATTTTTCATTTCCCATTTCACAACTATGCTACAATTTAATCTGTAACATCTTTCAAATATATTTTTATTAAAATTTTCTTATTTCATTAAAGACCACTTCCGTAAAATCAAATCTATCAAAGACATCTTTATTAAAAAATTATTATTTCATTAAAGAATTCTTCCCTAAAATATTGTGACTTCAACATTTTTTAAAACATTTTTATCGCCATGTTAGCATATATCTATAAAATGATTGTGTAAAAAAATAGATCACAATTTTTCCTTTCAATTCCACAAAATGGTAGTTAATTTGCTCACCCAAAATTAAAGATATGTGTTTTTTTTTTAGGTTTGTGGTTGTAAAAATTTTCAAATATAAATATTTTTACGTCAATTTTAGATCAACATACCTCCTTTCATACTATTATAAATATTTATTGTAAATCACTTTTTGAAAATATGTCAATGTTGTCTTTATAGTCATGAAAAAAAATCTAAATCAGATGCATATGCAAGGAAAAAACTTGTAAGAACATTTTCATTTAAAAAATACAATATCTCAAACAGATACCCACTTACCTTGGAATTATTTTTTATACCATACGTTATGATTCTCAAACATGGAAATATTTTTTATACCATATGTTATGATTCTCAAATTTAATTACATAAATGAACCAAATAATATGTAAAAATTCAAGAATTATACAAAACAAGATATGTTTGGGCCAAACATCTTAATAAGAAATTTATTAACAAATACACTTAATGTCGGGAACCATGATGGGCTACATTACAACATTTTTAGCTTTCATTTCAACAGAGTCATCAATATCCATTTGAAAGATGAATGTTTCCTTCAGACTTTATAAATTGAATGCATTTTTTTATCCTCAGTGTTGTCAACAAAAACTATTGGTAAAAGTTGATGTCACTTAGGTAATTCTTAGTTTTATTGACTAACCCAATGGGTTGCAACTAAATTCTATAAAAACTAGATAAATCACCATTGGTTTGAGGGGAAATTCTCTTGTAGGATATGGGTTTTTGAATTTTCACTTACTTAAATAACATAAAATAAAAACCCTAAAAAATTTGGGAAATAATGGAAGTTACAAATGGGAGAAGAATAGAAGAGGATTAAGTTGAACGTGAGAAATTTATGATGGAATAAACTCAAAGGACCACTAGAATAACTTTCATCTAAAATGAGTTTTTTGAAATTATTTATATCACACAAAAACATCAATGAAGCAATGGATATAATGGGACAAAAGGCATCTTAGATGTACAAAATCTCCTCAAAATATAGATTGAACACACTTGGTACAAAACCCATATATGAAGGTTTGAGCATAAATTTTGGAAACACTGTGAGTGGTACAAAACCAAGAAATGTATAGAATTTTAATGTATTTTCTATCTATGAGAAGAAATACAAATTTAACAAATAAAAAGCATGAAAACTCTAAGATTAATTTCACCCGCTTGCATACATTCTATTGCTTAAAGTCAAAAATGTATTTATCACACACATAATTGTAGCCATACTTTTCCCAATGGCTTAAAAGAAAAATGAACTCCCTTTACAACTCATATTTTCTCTTTTGTATAAAGTTTTCCATCTTCAAAGGAAAATGGAAAGTGAACATTTTTATTAACTCTACTTAAATCTTATTTTCTTTTATATAGTGTTTTTTCACATTACATTTTATTATTCGTATTTTTAAAAATTTAAATACAATTGTGATTTTATATTTAAAAATATAATTAATTATAAAAAGAATTAATCTATTTAGTGACTCCAAATATATAGTTTTTACGTGGCACTTCTCCTTTATGTTCTTTTGATATTATTTTAGGATTTTAAATAAACATATTAACTCTAATAGAATTAGTAATTTAATTATGTCATTTAATTTCTTTCTTGGGGCCACAAATGTCTTCTTAAGAACGTGTTTCATGTGAACTTGCTTGTAGTGTTGCCTTGTCGTTTGAGCTATAGAGTAAGTAGATCATCATAGAAAGTAGAACAAATAAAATCAATGGAAAATAATTCAATTGGATAGTGATATCTATATGCAAAATTTTCATTACATCATAAAGAGAAATAATTATTTTTAGTAAGTAAAACACAAATACTTGCACAAGCTAAAAGGCTCTTATCTCTTCCTACACGTGATTATTTATTTAATTAAATAATTTTTATCGTGTTTATATATTTTTTAATTACTACAAAATAAACATATTTTATGCATATACACTTCTTTTAATTCAAATTATGTAAGAGTAAATTATATACCCTTTGTATTTGAAGCAAAGTTAGACGCCTCCTACATAATAAAAGTACGAGATGCTCTCATATATTTTTGAAACTACTTTCCAAACAAAAAAACCAAAAAACTTATGACATCATAGACTAGGGAAAAAAAAACATTCATTTTCTTTTTAATTATTTAATTTTTAGTTTTATAAACGAATGGTATCCTATGGAATAAAGGATGGCATAATCCCGGGGACCATGAAGCATTTGGCATCGGATCCTCTTGTGTTCCATACGGAAAACATTCTACTAGCTAAGTAATTCATGGTAATTGAGCTTGTTGTGTCCCACTGTACCTCAACCGTCTTAAAACAAACAGTAAGAAGTACGGTCACACCCTGGCTGACAGCTCATATTTAGTCGATTATCTGACTTTTAGTGAACAGGCGCTGAACCCATTCTGCAACTCATCATCTCGGCAGGCAAAACATTACTTCCACAAAGAAGTTCACCGAATACAATTTCAGGCAAAGACACCATTTGGCTCGCCACGCTACTTACGGACAAGAATGTGAGTGGCAATCATAAAATGAATAAATTTATTATTTTGTTGTGATGCAGACGGACGATTCTTCATAGGAAAGCTGCCACCCTGTATCGCACTAAAATAGCTGCTCGCCGCAGAACAGATGTGGTTGAAAGAGGTCGACGTGTTTTATTCTGAAGCAACCTATGCCTGTGTTTAATCTATTTAGCCTTCTTAAAAGTTCTAGCAATTGATTATTTTCTCGCTGCCTTTGCCCCTGTAATGAAACAAATAATATATCACGCAATTAATGGTGATGGGTTCCATTAGCAGGTATGACGAGCCTCCAAGGAGGATTCAGTCGGATATCCATTCCTTAGACAATAGAGAAGAGTTACACACGCCCTCAGTCCCCTGCGTGCTATCGGTTTTATCATCTGCTGTGGAGAGAGTTGTGGACAGCAATGACAGAGTAGCGGCACTCTACTCATGCAGCCCTACTCTTAGTGGACGTAAATATGGGACCTTCAAGGGAATGGAGGTGCCAGACATGAGCATTGAGCGTTATTTGGCAAGGATTTTCAGATACGTCCACTGCAGCCCTTCGGTATTTGTGGTGGCATATGTTTACATCCACCGTCTTATTCAATTTCATCCCCATTTCAGAATTACTTCTCTCAACGTCCATCGTCTTCTCATTACCACTGTAATGGTTGCCTCCAAGTTCGTCGAAGACGTGTAAGTCTCTTTCAACTCAGTGTGATATTTAATGTTTCGTGGTTGCCATTTACAGTTATGTTTCTTGTAACGATTTTCTTAATTTTAATACTACAAGTGAGGGACACAACATTTTTTTACCACTAAAAATAAAAAATTCAGCCAATAATCGTGATATTACAGGAATTACAAGAACTCATACTATGCCAGAGTGGGAGGTTTCAGTAACGAAGAAATGAATAAATTAGAGATGGATTTGCTTTTTCTTCTGGGCTTCAAATTGCAAGTGACAGTAAATGCATTTCGAAGCCACTGTTGTCACCTGGAGAGGGAAGTAGCATTTGTCGGAGGATTCCAAATCGAGAGGAGTCTTCGCTTATCTTGTGCAAAAGATGAAAATTCCACGCTAAAGTCTAAAACACAACAGGTACGTCCAATGAAGATGGCACTCGATTGTAAATTTCTGAACGTGTAAATATTTGTGTCAAGCTCCTAAGGTATGATAACAAGGAGGGAGAAGATTACCTTGTCACTACGTTTATAATTTCGACTTAAAAACTTACAATATAAAATTTAAGAATTATTAACATAAGTTTTATGTTTCAAATTAAACCCATTATCTAAACCTTTTGTAGTTTATTTATTTTTTTAACCTGGAAGTTAATTTTCTTTACTATTTAAAATTATTAAGTTATGCAATTAATGATAATTAATTATGCAACTCCCTAAACAAGGGTAATGCACTAATACCTATGAAGCTTATCTAAATAACTTTAGATTATATACAAATCCTATATTTAAATTAGGTCACATACCAATATTAAGATTCACTTCTTAATATTTTCTTATTTACAATTATAAATTATAGATTTATTTAAATTCGATAATATGTTAGTCCAATATATTTTGGAATAATACTCCATCATTCCAACCAAAAATAACAAGGCATACCCCTCATACACGGGATGAGTATGTTCAATAGAGTTGTTATCACATAAAATATAATGTGTTATAATTAAAATTTTCTTCTCAAATGCTAACAAAATCTTTTTAAAAGTTTTTAATCTAAACACAGTATTGCATTTTAAGTTTTGATTTTATTAAACACTTAAACATTATATGATACCCCATAAAATATAATGTGTTATATTTAAACTTTTCTTCTCAAATGCTAACAAAATCTTTTAAAAGTTTTTAATCTAAGCATGGTATTGCATTTTAAGTTTTTATTTTGGAATAATACTCCATCATTCCAACCAAAAATAACAAGGAATACCCCTAATACACAGGATGAGTATCTTTAATAGAGTTGTTATCACATAAAATATGATGCATTATAATTAAACTTTTCTTCTCAAATGCTAACAATATTTTTTTAAAGGTTTTTAATCTAAGCACGGTATTGCATTTTAAGATTTTATTTTATTAAACACTTAAACATTATAGTTAAAAGGTATGATTTCCTTATGTGTACAATGATCATAATGTCTATTAAAAAAAATTATGATAAAAACTTTTTCATTTTTACTTAATAAATCATTCTTATATAGAAATGAAGTGTGATTAAAGACTTGCATTTTAAGTTTTTTCTTAAACCCAAAAAAATATAAGTAGAACGACCATAATGTCAATAAATTTTTCATTATTAAAAACTATTTCATTTTAAAAAAATAAAAATATAGAGAGAAATATGATCAAAACACATAACTTTTTATATAATATCTTAAAATTAAGAAAAAAAAATCATAATTAAACAATTTCTTAGATTTACTCAACATATCAATCAAGTAATAGTTTAATTTGAACTAAAAACTTATTTTAGAAAAAGGTGATTTTATATCATAAAATTTTTATTTTAACTCTATAGATAATATATGAATATTACTTGTATATAATTTCACTTTTCTCTTGTTGAAGGGTTGGTAAAGTTACTTGAAGGAGTAGAAGTAACGGAAGGAGCAAAAGACCTTCAATCATTTCAATTTCACTTTTCTTCACTTTAAGGGTTGGTAAAGTTTCTTTAAGGGACAAAAGTAGTGTTAATTGTGAAAAACCTTCAATAATTTAAATTTCACTTTTATCTAGTTTAAGGGTTGGTAATATTTTTTTAATGAGCAGAAGTAACGGAAGGAGTGAAAAACCTTAATCAATTTAAATTTCACTTTTCTCCACTGAAAAGGTTAGTAAAGTTTCCAGAAGGGGTAGAAGTAAAGGTAACTATAAAAGACCTTCAGTAATTCTAATTTGAAATAAAAAACTATAACCCCTTTTTAGACTTTGACAGGAGTGGAAGGAGTGGAAGAAGTGGAAGGAGGTCTTTTCTACTAGGACGTGGGCAGGAAGGAAATCAAGGGTAAGGAGATAATGGAGATGACTCAGATCTAGGTGAAGTAAGGGTTATCCATGCCATAAGTGACATCCCCTATATGTTTGAGTGGCATACTAGGTGGGAGAGATTAAGAGCAAAAGACCTTCAACATTTTGAATCTCAATT
Source organism: Torreya grandis (assembly GCA_037957365.1). Taxonomy (NCBI): domain Eukaryota; kingdom Viridiplantae; phylum Streptophyta; class Pinopsida; order Cupressales; family Taxaceae; genus Torreya; species Torreya grandis. Next base: position 4,282,814 of record JARHVA010000422.1, on the reverse strand, counting down.
TGAGTTAGAAAATCAGAACACCATTTTAGATGTGAATACGAGTGGAAGGAGTAGAAGGAGAGGAATGGGTCTTCTTCCATTAAGACATGGATGAGAAGGAAAGTAAGGGCAAGAAGGAGATAAAGTTGTCCCAGATCTAGGTGGATTGGAGGTAGTCTATGCCACCACTGACATCCTCCATAATTTTAAATGGAAAAGTGAGCGATAAGACCTTTAGTGTGGGAGACTTGATTCAAAGAGATTTAGTATGGAAAGCCTTCAACATTTTGATTTTTAATTTGAGTGTGAAAACCATAACATCTATTTTGATTTAGATGGGAGTAAAAGGAGTGAAAGAGGACTTATTCTAATAGGAAGTGGGTGTGAAGGAAAACAAGGGCAAGAACGAGATGAAGATGACCTAGATCTTATTGGACTCAGGGTTTTCCTTGCCATCAATGACATCCCCCATAAGACTAAATGACAAGTTGGATGGGAAAGAATAAATTCTGTAGATAGGCAAAAGAAAATTTATGGGTGTTATAAGGAAAAGAAAATTAGAACAAAAATTGCTCATAGCATCTATTGGGTTTCTTCAAGATCCCCTACACAAGCAGGGAGTGAATCTACTTGGAGTTTCTATAAAGAGAGCCTGGTCCTAGAAATATTTTGGGAATGGAAGGAATAGAAGACCTTCAGTAGTTTAAAATTTATTTCTAGTGGAAAAACCAAAACTCTAATGGGTTTTCCTAACAAAGTCAAGGTTTTTAGTTGGAATAGCTTTGGAGATTTGATTAGATATGGGAACAAACAAAATAAAGAATGCTATAGTCCTTCCGCTTGTATATTAGTCATCTCTATCATGGCTTCCCATCTATGGTCTTTCTATGGGGTGGGTGATGGAGGATCCCACCCCATGATTTATTTTTGATGTAAGATGGGTATTAGAGGAACCCACTCCCATGGTTCATTGAATGGATTAGATATTAGAGGAGTCCATAATTTTACTCCATTTGATGGTTTGGGTAATGAAAAAATCCACTTATCTCACCCAAGCACTGTAAGGAATTTGGTTCATCTTAAAGTGCTAAGTTTTGTGAAAATCTATTTTTTGGGTTTAGGAGGGATGTGCTTTATTGTAGCCTATTTTATGGTTTAAGAGTGGATGATAGAGGAGTCCACCCTTGGCTCCTTCAAGTTATAGGATTCCAAGTAATCCTCAAAAGATTTTACTGAATCAAATTTGACATGGATGAAGCCTCCTTGGGGGCTACAGTTCTATTTATATTTGTTTGCACTCCTAAAGGATGCAGGGAATGTGATGAAGGGAAAAAATTATGTTAAAGTTTAAATCTACAAAGGACCCTACTAAGTTCAAGTTTATTTGATTTGAGATGGATATAATATTCCTAACCAAATATTGTCTAACTAGAGTGGATGATAGAGGAATCTACTTTACTTGTTTTAGTAGGAGGAAATGCCTACTTAGTATGTCTTAATTGTGTAAAAGTTATGCGGAAGACCCAAGTGGAAAATGATCTTCTACACCTAATGGATTCTTGTTGTGAAGAGTAAACCTCATGAAATTCCTACAGAAAGGTGTTTAGATCTTTGAGTTTCATTAATTTATAACATTCTTGACTATACTAAGGTTTTAATAACCTTTAAAACCCTTGTGTATGGTTGTGGGAGCCTCAAAACCCCTTATTATGATTTGTAAATGTTATGAGATTCTCAAAACCCTCCCATTTTTCCAAGGTTGTGGGAACCTTCATTGTGTTGTAGGTTTTGGAATCCTTTAAAACCCTTTTGTGCTTCACTAGGTTGTGGGATCCTTAAAACCCCCATGTTTCACCAAGGTTGTGAAAACATTCAAACCACTTGCCTTGTTTGTTAAAGGTTTGGGGAACCTCCAAACCATCATTATTTTACTTTTTATTTGAGTGATCTTTTTAACCCTCTTTATTGTGCTTGGTTCCATTTTGGATGTGGGTTCAATGTGTAAAACCCTCTACTTGTATGTGGGTCCAATTAAAAAAAACCCTCACTTGTCTAGTTCATAGTTCTAATTTCAAAAGCATTTACCTCATCAAATTAAAAAAAATTACATTAAACCCAACTATAATATTATAATACAAAACTTCAAATATATATTCAATATAAACAATTACACTTTTTAGAATAAAAAATCTTTCAATTTTTATTTTAATTACTAAAAATAAATAATTAAAATTTGTACATATGTTTTTACTATTCAACAAGATTCTAAAACAAAATGTTATGATAGAAAATGAATTAGATGATCATGCCATAATAAATATATCAATATTTTAAAATATTCCATATATTCTAGTAATGAAAACATTGTACTAAATCTAAATATAAATTTATGATAAGAAACTTCAATAATATGCATAATGCAAATAGATACATTTTTGGGAGTAAAACTTAGTTCAATTTCTATCATAAGTATACAAAATTAACAATAAAAATGTGCATACACTTTTTCAATTCATCAAGATATGAAAACAAGAAGTTGTGTCCCATTCCACCCCATCCATCTATTTTATCTATAGTAATTCCATCACATAATCCAATGCCAAGTCAAATGTTTGGTTTCAACCGCAAAACTACAAACATTCCCAAGACAATAAAAAACTATGAAAATAATTTTAAATCATATAAAAGGAAATATAAACCATATTTCAAATCCAAGTTTAAATTTTTCCTACTCATCAAGGTTTTAAAAAACTCCCTTATAGCTCTTGGATCTAGTATCTTCTAGATGCTCTCGCATGTTCCTGTAACTCTTTCATCTGTAGTCATGTCTCCTTGCCTGGGGAAGGATGGGCACTACCTAGTATAATAAAGGTCCCTTCAAGGGAATCTAGATCTTTAAAATGCCACTCTTGTCCCTATAGATTTAAACACGGACTAGGAGTGAGATGTAGATCTAATAATGTCTAAAAGACAAAAGACACAAGCGCAACAATATGTAGGTGATTGGTAAAGGGAAAAATCCATGTAAAACTAAATTCTTGATCCAAAGGTAGAAGGTTACATAGGCCATAAGGGTTGAAGAATGCTTAAGAGCTAAATGATAAATAAGGGCATACCATGTATCAGAATGGAAGTAAGTGTTAGTTATTTTTTGAGGTAGTATCATCATCCATATTTGTACCTAGATCTATTTCAACCCCTCAGGCCAACCATGATTAGACAACTCATGGAGTTTGTTAAAGAGGCTAAATAAGTGCTAGAAAAAGTAGAGTTGTTATCCACTAAAGGTTTTATTTATAAATAAGTCAACATCTGGTAAAAACTTTGAACTCCTTAGGTTTAGATTTTATGCAAGGTAGGATGGAAATTAATCCTTATTAAAAAAATATTCTTCATAATTGAATTTAACTATTTAGAGGATGAGGAATTGATTCAAAACTAATAGTGGATTTTATATTACCATTTCCTATTAATGAATCTTTGGTTTCCACACTTCACACTCCTTAGGAAACCAATCAATGTTACACCCATCTTGGTCCATCTTCCCCACCTCCCTATTTATTTATATTCTAACATCTAGATCAATGGGATAGTAAAAATAATAGAAGAGTTATTGAATATCAACCATGCCACTTCTTCATTCTCTCACACTACTTTTTCTAGAATACTAGTCAACATAGACATTTCCAATAATTGTCCTATAAAAAGACTTAAAAGTTGTAGAATACTTGTGGAATTAGACTCTTGACTATGAATGGTTTCCTTTTCATTATCATTCTTATTCAGAGACTAGCCACATATCTTTAGAATACATAAACATCAAAAAAAAAAAAAAAAAAAAGGAAACATCTTGATGAAAAGATTATCCCTCTAGCCACCTTATGGTGAAAGTGGATGATTCAGTTAACTCAATATCAAAATCTTATGTAGAAGATCTCAAGTCCCTTGAACTAAATGAAACACCTTCATATGAAAAATATCATCCTCAAATGAATGGAATCCCTAAGGCAATTTAAAACTCCTTGTTGGTTCCTAGTTGTACACTACTTATGTTCATCCTTGCACACTTGAAGAAAATGGAAAATAAAGATGAACAACTTGTTGATATGTCATTCTATCTAGGGGAATCTTTGGCATGTAAAATGTACTAGATGAAGAAAATGATTGAGAAGCACCAACAGAGGGTATGGTTAGCTCCCTGCTACATCTCACTCTATCTAAACTAAGGTGAGAGGACCTACGAAGTAGCTTACTCACATGGAGAGATTTTGCAATTCAACATTCATGAGGATTTTTGGCACAAAGAATAATAAATATGACTAGGGCACAACCAAACTCTTTCACTCTACTTGGGAAAGGTTGTCACACGAGATGAATGAATGATCTATATCTATTACAAGCTACTAAAGATAGATGGGAAAGTGACTACAATATTTATTCTAAAAAAAATTCAATAACATAGGCTGAATGGAAAATTGCAGTTCTGGGCATTTAAAGCATAACATGTAAACACATATTAAGTATACAATAATTTCTACATCTATAGGATAAATACCACTTATATTATATAAAGGGTGTGTTCTTTGTAGGGTAGGATAGGGTAGGAAAATTAGATAATAATAGAAAGGGGTGGTGTGCTAGTGGTTTTCAAACAATAGGGTTTCTTTAAAAATACAAGACATCACCTATTACAAAGATGTAGGAAAACTGAAATGCAAGCCATGGAAACTATAAGGAGAAATTTACATCCATTAGTGCTAATAGAATTCAAATGCCCAAATGATCCCTAAAACCCTAGAACATACACTAAAAATATAATCTCAAATACTTTCTCCTACTAATTTCATGAATCAAGGATACCCTAATGAGTTATTCAACAAAATATTTCCAAATATCTATGAAAAAAGGGGTTTATAGCCAAGATCTATGCCCAAGATGAAAACCATACATAAGCACAAAGCTAGATATCCAATCAACATATCATGTAAAACATTTCATTGAATTTTTTTAATAACATAAAATAAAGAACCACAAGTATTTACCATTAACTTGAAATAAAATCTTACATACACCAATGTTTCAAAATGCTTTCATGGGGACAATCATGGTGGATTTTCTCCATGTTAGACATGGGAGACATATAGAGATACTCTTAGAGCTTGTTAATCACATACATCTGGAACCACCTTAGTAAGATAGGAAAAATACACACATGACCATGATCCCAAAATTTAAAAGAGCCTATATTTAGAAAAATAAAGACCAACAACTAACAAAATAGAAGATAAGCTTTCTATTTATACATTTTCACCCTTCTTTTCAAATCTAGGAATGAGGGTTTACATTTTTAAAAGTGCAAAATACCCCTCCAAGTTCAACCAAGATGCTCCCAATTATAATATACCCTTTACCACACCTATAATTTTCAAGTATTTGTAAGGAAAATGATTCTTCTAATTGCCTTTGCAAGAAATGATGAAGATTCAGACAACATCCTTTAGTTTCTTGGTTGGAGATACTTTCAAACAAGTTGAAAGGATGATATACACCCTTTAGAGCCAAACAAACTTTGTACTCATGTGTAACTATGGAGATGACTTTGACCACTTGTTTGCATGGCTAGAAACTCCTAGACAACTCCCCTTCCTGTTATGCACACCATAGAACACCCACTCTTGAAATAAGGTATGTGAATATTCTAGATCCATGGCTACATGAGAGATCTTATTTAGAGTGGCCCACCTTAGATTTTTAGAATTGCAATATCTCTCCTGTAAAGGAGCTTGGACAAGTACAACAATGTAAAATGCAAAAGACATAGGTAATTTTCAACTTTAACTTTTTGGCTCTAAATTATTTTTTCCACTTTTACCTTTTTCACTTTTACATTTTGTAAACTCACTTTCTCATACTTTGAAATTCTCACATTTTCTTTATACACTTGGCCTCTTTACATTTGCCTTTATATTCCTTTTTTAATGCATAAATGCATGATTTTCAATTTTTGACCTTTATTGGAAATTATGACCCCTTTTGAAAATTTACAATTTATAAATCGCATGAGTGTAATTTGTACTTATGCAATTCACCACTGTAGTTCACCTAGAAAGCTCTCTTTATAAATTGTAGAGTTAAAAATTTAAAAATTATAGTTTGCACATGTAGTTCATCTTGGGGAATCCAGAACTCCAAATGCACTTTTCACTTTTACAAAAGTACAAATTGCATAGAGGGTTCCCATTTCCATCAAATTCTCCTTTTACAGAATCTAGAACTCCAAATGCACTTTGAACTTTTTCAAAAGTAAAAATATCACTTGGCATTCCCGTTTGCCTAAAAAGCATCCTTGAATTAATTTTTCCATGTGCTTTGAGTGCCAGGATTGGAAGAGTTAAATGTAATTTGCATACTCCATTTTGAGACCCTACCTTTTGCATGGTGATTTTCCCATTAAGATTTCCCAGGGAGATTGGATGTCTCATGCAATTTTTTGGAAACTTGTAACTTTTGAATTTCTGAATTTTTTAAGCCATATCTATTTTTAACCACCTAGTCTAGAAAAGGATAATAATTTTACTTCTTGGAATTGTTGGTTGGAAATAGATTTACATCACTTAAAGATAGCCTTTGCCTATAAATGTTTCCCTTGATGTGTAACCTCTCCCATCTTCTTAAAACTTTATGCAAATAATGACATTTCTAGATCTTGAAATTTATCTTTGATCTTAAGTTTGGAAACATCCTTCTCTATCTACTAAGCAAACAAGCACATACCCTTGTGCATGCTTTTGAACCAAGAAAGGCTATTACCTCCATTAGTGTAAAAATATATCACTCAAGTTTAATCTTGGCTTAATTTACACAAAGTAATAAAGGGAACATATGACATATCCAAGATTATCAAAAACCATATTGATATCACCCATGTGGTAATCAAAACAATATGTGTTAAGTTAGTGATAAAAGAACACAACTAGTAAGAGAAGTTTGCTTGGCTATAAAAGCATTGAAACTTTCCAATTTACCTAATTCCTTGCAATTACTTCAAATCCATAAGTAATAAAATACATATCTATAGGATATCCAGAAGGATTTTGAAATGAAACGTATGGGTGAGACAAAAATGAACATATCAAATTCCATATATTAGGAACTCCATATCAATATGTGATGTAACTGCAAGAGTGATGACTTCAATTGTAAATTGATTCATAGCCAAAACAATACCATATTCCATAGTGATTTGGTTAATTCCAAGGCACTTAAGATGATGCAAACCAAATTTCATGCTCTTGTATGCACACACACTCTTATGTCTCACCAACCTTTACAATCCTTACTTATATGGGATATAAAATTTTCTATCTACATAGGCCAAAACATTTCACCCCTGGTCCTTTCTAAAGTCTTCCACATTGATTCATCCACTTCCTAAGAAGAGACTCTAAAAAAATTTAGAAACTATGAAGCTAATTCATCTACCTAGACAAATAGAGGATTCTCAAGCTTCCCTATGGCATGAAACTCATAAAATGTCTACCAACAACCTATTTCACTTGTATATTGTAATTAAATGTATCTTTCTTCCAAATCATGAACTCTCTCTATAAATTCAAATTTTATTCCCTCACATTGGTTAAGCCAAAGAGGTGTAGGTACTTTAGACTAAATATTAGCAAACCCCAGTTTATTCTGATTTGCCTCTAATGAGTGAATGCACTCATTTCCATATTCATTCCTATGCAATCCCCTTCATATTGGATAACACCACCAATAGGAATTGATCCCATATGATAGCTAGAGAAACTTGTACCTTTTTTACTGTCAGTTTGTTCCCACCCATTTTTCTATGCCTAGGTTGTAGTATTTGAGGATGGTGTAACACTTTGCTCATAGTTTTGTGCAAAATTCATATCACGTTCATTTTTCCACCACCTTATCTCTATCCTCCCTTTTTTGAGATCTATAAGTGGAGATGTACATTGCATCTTGGGGAGAGTGTAAATTTCTTGTGAGTCTCTACCATTCACATTCATGCTTCACATTCCATGAAATTTGGGGATAGTGAAACACTTTAGACATTACACCTTATGTTGTTGAAAAATATGTCTTACCTTATACCTTCTACCAATTCATTTTATTAGGCTTTATTCACCTTTGTTTACAGTTTTCTTGGTCAATCTTGAAGTCAGTAAGGTATTCTTCACTAAATCTCCCTGTAGCCACATGTCTCCTTTTGTAAACAAAACTTCGAACCTTGTTTTATTCATTGTGAATTATCTTACACATCTAGGTTTTTCACGACATGGTAAAAAGTATGGTTTACATCCACATAGGCCTATTTATGATGGCATGGATCTATAAACATTTTGTAGGTATGATTATAACATGGATCAAAATGATGATGCATGTCTCTCCTCCCCTACGATATGGGTAGTCTTTAGTGGCATAACTATGTATTATATGGTGAATAATAAATCACCAACATTGGATCTCACATAGGGATGTATGCCCCCTACTAGTGTATAAAAAACCCCAAAAAATAAAACTAGGTGCCAATCCATTGGACCACAGAGTCAACACTTGAGAAAATTATAAGAAAGCACTCGTGAAGGCTCAAAAAATCATGGCAAGCTCAAAAAAGATCAGGAGGATCTAAAAATGAACACATGAAAAAAAAATTTAAAGGAACCTATATAAGAAAGGCTGAAATAAGAAAGGGGGCAAAGTAATTAAACAATAAGGTTACAAAACTATACACTATACAATAATGTACATAGGTTACAGACTTAGTCAAGGAAGTGTTTTAGATGCTTGCCATTAACTGGCAGCCCCATCATTTCACCATCTAAGTCTCTTAGGAATAAATTATGTTTCCCAATTTGAAAGTTAATGGAATAGGTACCCATACACAAGGGACCAGATTTTCCATCCTTACCTTTTTCCTCATGGCTGCTGTCGTAAAGCAGAACTAGATCATCTACTTAGAAGGATCATAGAGTGACCTTCCTATCAAGTTTCTTCTTTGTATTTTACTTGAACTTGAGGTGTCTTTCATGAACTTTTCTTTAAATTTCATCAAGCTCAATAAGCTGGTTTACCCTACTTTCATATTGGTTAATTTGCTCATCATCTTCTAGTTACTGCATGAGATGATAGGTTGACAACTACAAATTCATATGCAAAATCAGTTAATCTCCATAAAAAATCTCAAAATGGATTTTTCCTATAGCTCTCTTAGGTGTCATCTTGTCAACGCATAGGGCACACTTCAGTTATTCACCTCACTTCTTTTTTGCTTCTAAAATATGTCTAATGATTTTGAGTAAGTTCTTGTTATTGGATTCTGCTTGCCCATTCCCTTAAGGGATGTAATTGGAAACATAGGTCAGTTCAATCTTGTACTCTTTACACAATGATACTAAAGGTTTATATTTGAAGCTCATGGAATTATCAACAATCAATTTGACAAGCACACCAAATCTGCAAATAATATGATTTAGAAAAAAATTCATAACTACCTGGTGTGTTGCTTTCTTTATAGGGACCACATCAAATCATTTTTTGATGTAATCAGTTGCAACTAGTATCCATATATGGCTAGTGCTTGATTAATCAATAATTTTTCAAATTAAATCCATTCCCCATTGTCTAAATGGGCCTTCAATTGCCACAGATTGAAAGGGAAGAGAACTGAAGCTTTCATCCTCCTAAAAAAGTGCTGACATTTCTCATACTTTTTGACTTTTTGAGCAACATATTTGAATAGAAATGGCCACCAATATCAATCTCTCAAAATTTTATGAGTTATAACTATAGGTGCAAAATGGCCACCAAATACTCCACTATGGAAGTCTTCAATCATGTCAGCAATTTATTCTTTTAGAATACATCGTAGGAGAACCCCATCTAGATTCTTCCATACGAGTCTTTTTTAGTCAAGAGGTATCTTTAGGATATAATATTAAGAGTTATCCTTTGATTATTATCCAATTTAGGGGGATAATTTATATTTTGAAAGTAACAAATAATGTCGTCATACCATGGAGACATGTTAAATTGACACAATGAATCATCAGCATTGAAAATAACAATGTTTACCTCAATAGATTGAAATTTCATCTCAACCATGAGCTTGGATAGACCTATCCCTTATACTAGATTGGTGGTCTAAATATCTATGTCATAATCTTGTAACTTGTTAACCCACCTACATCTCTTGCTGGATATTATAGTTTGATTCAAAATGTCCTTCACCATGGTGTGAGGGACATAAGAAATAATATTTGAACTCAAAATATAAGGCCTAAATGTCTTAACAACCTTTAATACAACATGGGCTTATTTTTTCATAATGGTATAATTCAATTCAACACTTGCATAACTTTTATAAATAAATATATGGGTTGTTCATGACCATCTTAATTATTTTGCAATAGGACAACATCAACACTATTGTATGATGTAAAAGAGAATATCTTAAATGGATGGGTGTAATCAATTCTAGTTAAAATAGGGATAGACTTTAAATCTCCCTTGATGTCATTGAATGTGTGTATGACATTTTCCTTCCACTTGATGGTCTAATCCTTCTATAGTATTTAATTGATAAGCATAGTGATCTCTGTAAAATTAGACACGAACCTCCTTATGAAATTGATTTTTCCAAAGAAAGCCTAATTTCACTTCTTGGACTGTAGGATCGGCACTTTTTCAATGGTTTCTACCCTCTTGAGGTCAATCATGACACCATCCTTGGATACTATGTGTCCCAATAACTTGGCCTTTTGTACTTCAAAGTGGCACTTCTTAAGATTAAGCAAAATGTCAAAATCCATGTATCTAATAAACACTTTCTTTAGCTGCTCTAAATGTTCTTATCTAGTATTGGAGTACACAGTAATATCATTCTATTAGATAACTATAAAATTATTAATCACCCCTATAAAGGAAACATCCATAGCTCATTGAAATGTTGCACTAGTATGTATTAACCTGAAAGGCATCCCCATATATACATACATATCCCAAAGAATTGTGAATGTGGTCTTGGGCCTCTCAGATTCCTTCACCATAACCTAGTTATATCCTAAGAAACTATCTAAAGTGGAAAACATCTCTATTCCATTAACACTTTGCAACATGTTATCCATATTGGGCAGGGGAAAATTATCCTTCAAAGAAGCATTAATCAAATTTTGGAAATCCACACACAAGTGTATGTTTCCATTCATCTTATGTATAAGGACTAAATTTTAAACGCATGATGAATACCTGATGGGCTAAATGATACCACTATCCCTTAGCTTCTTTAACTCATCCCATATCTTGATGGCCAAGATGGGGTTAATAAGTGTTGGTTTCTACCTAAAAATCTTGCTATCAAGCTACAATGGGATGACATGTTGAAACAAGTCTTCCCTATATGCATTCAATTTAGAATAAGACCATGCTTAACAATCTTGGTACCTTCTTAGTCGCTATATGTAAACTTGATTCTCAGCATCACTTAGGTGAGTACCCATTTAAACCTTCCTTAGATTCTCATAAGAACTCAAATTACACTCATTCACATCTTTTAAAATAAATCAATCTCAAGTCTTGAATCAATCCACTGCATCAAAATATGCTTCCAAACTTACCAATCCCTTTGGAATCATGTTTGTCTTTAATTGAATAATGTCCTTCCTAAATAAGGTTTCTTTCCCATCAGAAACCTCAACCATGGATTCTAAGTCTATGAAGTAATCATGGAACTTAGCTTCATAATTGAGAAACCTCTTAATTTGTTTATCATCATCAAACACCTACCAATGATGAACATTGTATGGGATTGAAGGCTTAAAAAACACCTCTACCTCCACTTGATATTCATTGAAACTTCTATCATGATGGAAAATGTTGAATGCATCAATAAATTCAAGCAAATCCAAAATAGAATTCTTATATCATTTCAACCTTTTATTTTTGGTGACATAAGCTTTACAAATTTTCTTAACCACTAGCTTATAATCACCTTTGACAATAAATATTTTTATTCCATGTTCACGGGCAATCCATAAAGCAAGTAAGATTACCTCATACTTAGAAGTATTATTTTTGCACTTAAAGGATAGCTAAAAAGAAGACTTAAATCATTTACCATTGGGGGCATACAAGATAGCCCCAACTCCATTTCCACGATTTGAGTAAGCCCCTTTAAAACACATCTTCCAAACTAGACCTTTACTATCAGGTTTAATATCAAGAACATTAAGTTGTTCATTTGCATCAGCATTCCCAACAAGGCTGCCCAAGTCAACATCCATGTACACCACTTTATTGAGATCATGTTTTGAATCTTTAATTACATGTAACATCTTTGGCTCTCTATAAAGTTTGGACATCTTGCCTTCTAATAGAATGGTGGCATAAGAGAGGTTTATTTGCACCCTTCCACCCATGCTAGCAGCCCATTTACATGATAGCAACACCACCCACTTAGGTGGGTAGTCCAAAACCACCACGTCCATATTCAAATACTTTGCTGGATGCACTACCAACTACACTACCAACCCCTTGACTTGTCCAACAACTAAAACTTCTCATGAGTCCATGTCATAACACTTACTAAAAGATGATGTCATATTCACTCCAAGTTCATTTATGATACCCAGGGGAATTACATTATAAGAATCACTAGAATTAAACATGAAGTTATGAATAATTAGACCATTGATCAACATGGTTGTATAAAATGGATCCACATTCAACTGACTTTTTATTAGTGTAGTCCCCAAATAGACTTCTGGATTAGGTTCAATAACCTCTTATGATTCTTCATCACTTTCTGAGGGTGTTTAGGGTAAATCAATTTCATTTTTAGCTAAATTCTCACTAGATTCTAAGTACTCAAAAGCCCTCCTTCTATGTTTAGGTATTCTTAATAATTCAACAAGTGGCATGGTGATTTTTAGTTGGCTTAAAACATGGGCCATATCACATATGCTATATTGAGGAAAAGGAATATTTGGTGGAAGGGTAACAACACTTTCAGCTAAAATACATTCACTTAAGGACTAAAGTGGAATAGGTTGGGATGAATTTACATTTTGAATAGTAGCTTTCAAGGGTGGGCTTTTTTTAACATCATTTGTAGCCTTAGGAGTACTAGATAGAAAATGCACATTATTCTTAGCAGGAGGACCTCTAGGTCTATCAGCTTTAGAAATGGGTAGTATTTTAGAAGCATTTAGGACTATTGTAGTTTTCTTTGCTTCCTTACTTGTATTCCCTACCCTTGGATTTTTAGGGGTACTGTCATGAGGAGAAACACCTTATTGTCTATTTTTCAAGTTGTATTCTTTCTCTTGGGAAGAAGCTACTTATCCTCAACTGATGGAATTCCCCCATCATACTTTTTAATCATAAATGACCTTAGAAAGTTGAAATCATTCATTAGAAATTCATATGCTTGTGCCGTACTAACATTACAAGAAAATTCACAAGTTGGGACACTTACCCTTTCAACCACACTCTAAAATTAATTAATAGTAGTAGCACTCAACAATTTTATGAAGGCAATCACTTTACTTTTTCAACTTTGACAATTGTACATGAAAATCTCATATTTAGATGATGCAAAATCAGTTTCATCTACATCTTCATCAATCAGTTCAACATTATCACATGAGGGATGGTGAAGGAAGCACTTGCCACACCAATCAATATCAATGTCACAACCTACCACATTCACTTTGGCACTCAATGGATCAAGCACCTCTCTTCCCACTTGCCTTTTCTGATTTTTATCATTACGTATAGGCCTATTTTGTGCTTGATTTGTATTTGGACCCCTCTCTTAACTTAGTTACACACCACTAATGGGGGGGGTGAATCAATAGCGTAATAATATTAAAATCCAATTCCCAACTCTTCAAGCTACTTAATCAATCATATTAATATGCAAGATAGATGAATCAAAGAACAAGCATGAATGAAACCATAACATAAAGATTTATGTGGGAAACCCTCATAGGGGTTAAAACCCACTCTAAAGTCTACAAAAAAATGGACTATAGTCCTATATGATGATTATAAATAAGATGATTTAGTGAAGCACCCACTTCACAAGGATCACCAACGCCTAAAGATGACAAGTACCAACTTACCTAAGATGTTGAGCACCAACACAACACCTTATCAAATTAAAAACTCTTGAAATTATCATTTCCTCTCTATCTAATTGATAAACCCTACATGAACACTCTTCTTCAAGTCTATAACATCACACAAGTCACCAACACCAAGCTATCTCTTCAACACAAGCAAATTACCCCTTCAAAAATCTTTTTCTTATATTCAAATATGCCTTTATAAATCTGATAAAAATAATCAATAGAATAAAAAAATGATGCTAAGTCTAATTAAAATTTTCCCTACTCTATCTCATTTAAACATTGGTCACCAATACCCACAATAACATTTTCACAAGGTCTTCAAATATCAACACACACACTTGCTTGTCTCACTACACTCACACACCCAAAAGACATATATCACATTGTATATATACCATTCTCTATTATAGTCAGCCATCTCACTTAATAATATCTTATGAATAATTATTCATGTCTCCAGAGGTCATCCATGATCCTCTGCATAAGTTTTTTAAACCATACCATGAGCTCATATCACAAACATCTAACAAATGAAGCATAACACCAATTATTTGACTATATTTGAATAAATAAAGATTTTTCAAATATTAAAAATCTCTATATAAGTACTTAAAGGAGTCATAAATACTCACTAACCATTATAAACACTTTATTTGACCATCTATCCTAGAAACAAACTCAATCATCCAAAACAGGTTCCTTTTGCTAGCAAAACCATCATGGTAAACTATGAGTCAACCATTCAATCATCTCCAAGTGACTAGGAATAATAATAATTTAATGAGTAGAGCTAACACATCCCCTACATCACCTCCAAGAGCTCAGACCCATTCCTACTCACTGATTAGGCCTTCCAATTCGTCTTGTCACTCTGATCACTCTTTCTCACTTATGGCACCATTTTTGTCATATCGAATAATAAAAATTAACCTTATAGAAATTTTACAAATAAATATGAATCTACCTGAAAAATTAAATGAATATTTTTGACATGTCTTGAGCTTCAACAATCATCCATTACAACATCTGGTCATTCACATAAATCTTCCTAAAAAAAGAATATTGTTAACAACCCATTTTCTATGGGGCCCACACACTGTCAAGAGACCAAATGTTTTTTCTTAGAAACCTTAAGGAGTCATCTGAAACATCTAAGCATCATCCTATCCATCCACCATCATACTAGTCACTAACAAGTCAAATTTTTCCAATCGGGTCTAAGTTTATGGATTTAGCACTAAAAATCTCCTTAGCTTCTTAATGATCATTCATAAAGTTGTACCCCTTAGCCCATAAAAAAATGATTAAAAAAAATATTAAGGACTTTAAAAAACTATTCCAAAAATATTGCATTCCCACAAAGACCCTACATGTGCCAATGAACACAAGAAAGTCCTTCTCAGGGTCACTAGACATCTTTCTAGCACCTTTTGAAGTCATAGGATCTTTTTTCTATCTTTTACTTCACCCTTTGACCTATGAATTGGTAAATACACCTTAAAAATCCTCTTTGATCACCTCCCATGTATATATAATCGTAGCCACTCTGAAATCACTCTTTGACCTTTCACAAAGCCTCACTAGCCCATATAGGCCAACTAGACCAGTAGCCAAGCTATCATGTAAAACACTTGTCACCTCTTTCAAACCATAAACCTAACCTCTTAGCACCATATACATGTCTAACATGTATATCCCAAGCATACTAATCTCCTTACCATGTTACACAAGCCATAGTACCCAAAACCTTATAGGCAACCATGCATGATCAAGCCTACAAGGCATAACCTAACCTGCATACCTCATGAAGGCCACATGAAGTAAAACATGGAGCATATAACACATCAAAAACAAGTCAAACACCATTATACCAAGCTTCATTCAACCATACAACATCTACCTAGGATACCCATGCACATCCTTGAATGTATCCCATTACTCCAAGTATATTAGACCACCATATTCCATCACTCTGACCTATTAGACCACTTTATCATCACCAGAGCCACTTGCCATCAATGATAATTCATATACCAAGAATATCCCAACATATCTTGGATGGTAAGCACATGAGGGATCCATTTCTCAGCCTTGACAAGCTTGTAAGACATCTATTTGACAACAAAGGCCAAAGTTTTAACCATCTCCTCAAGGTTGGATGTCGTTATGGATTGAATATTTTTTGGATTAACTAGCTTTACATCACCCTAATTGTTCATGGGATATCACATAGCCTTTATACAATTCTCAATTTGGATGGCCATATTGAATTCCAACCATAGGTTTGTGGGAGCCTTGTCCTTCAAGTACTATGTATCCTTATTATCAAATTCATCAAAATATTTAATCAAACATGTTATATCACTAGGCCTTATGTTTTTGGGTAGTTGCATCATAGCTTTACATTGGGGTTATTCTTGATGTTTTCAAATTCAACCAAAATAAATATGGGATCAATTCTATCACCATACTAAATTCTAAAAGCATTCTTCATTTCTTCCCATGAATCAATACGTCCATGGGGAAGGGAATTGAACCATTTATGTGCATCTTCTTCTACTATGTGCATAAAAAATTTAATGCACACATCCTCATTCTCAACCTCATAGTCTTTAATGATATTGTGAAAGGCCCTCAAGTGTTGATCACCACTCACTACATTATTCCTTTGGAATTTTGGAAGGCATTCCCTAACTTCATTTGGGACCTCATTAGGATAACCTTCCATGAAATCCAAATTTATAGGCCTGAATCTAAAAATGTTGAATACTGAATGCATGATGCTCATTCTCATCTAGGTCCTTATGCCTCATGATTGGTTCAATGGGAAGTTCAATAATAATTAGTAAAGAGGTGTGAGGGGGTGAATGAGGTGGAATTATAAGATCAAACTTATGAGGGGATTCACTTGGCTGAGAAGGAGCTAGTTAATAAATCAGACTATAAGTTTCATAATGATTTAAAATGATATGAAAGTCCTCAACAATGGGGAGTTTAACAGATAACTTAATACTATAAAAAAATTGATAATCCAGATATTATTTTGTAGCTAAACGTTGCCCTTCAACAAGCCTCCAAACATGTCTCCCTCTTCTTTGATGTAAACTTAGGGGCAAGACAAGACTTTTGGAAAAGTCACCTTTGAAGGAAGATATCAATCCTTAAATATTTGTAAACAATAAAATACTAAAATCTTATGCTTAACAAAGATACTAAAATTAAGCACTCATCTTTTTTGAAACTAGATGATGTAATCAAAGTCACCACTAGAATCAAAATTCTAGAATATAACAGTTAACACATTAATTATGATACATGATAAAAACATAATTTG
The DNA here is from genome assembly GCA_037957365.1 of Torreya grandis. NCBI lineage: Eukaryota > Viridiplantae > Streptophyta > Pinopsida > Cupressales > Taxaceae > Torreya > Torreya grandis. Next base: position 4,265,342 of record JARHVA010000422.1, on the reverse strand, counting down.
CTGAATTTAATGATGAGATAATATAACATAGACACTAAATTTTTTAGAATAATATTCAAAAGGGAAAAAACACCTTCCAACATGTAACTTTAAAAACTCTTTACAAGAAACTTAGCTGATGTTAATTTTTTAAATATCTCAAATCATAGCACATCACTAGTGGAGTGATGTGGTGTTGATGGCCAAGATAGTCTAAATGTAACTAGGAAAAATAGATAACTTCATAACATGAAATACGTACATCTCTTTGTAAGAGTCCCTAGCAACATGGGTGAAAATAATTATCTCTAGCAACAATGATAGTTGTGTCATGACATTGATGAACCAAAGATAGTCTAATTG
>JARHVA010000422.1:4235000-4260000 GCA_037957365.1 Torreya grandis | reverse complement strand
GGAAAGAAATTATGTCTCCCACATGATCCTATACAAGGGCCAAGCAACTATAATCATCTGAATACTTATATTGTGTGAAATATTTTCATTGTTGTATTATTATAGAGTGAATCTCTTATTATGCATTTTCTCAACTGGACTAAATTGGGTGGGTTAGTTGTATTCATGTAATTGTAAATAATTATTTTCTGTTGAAATTATCGAGGATGGTTTAAGTTATTGTGGTTTTTAGGCAATCAAAAAAATTACCATATTTTGATTTCTAACTAAAATTAGGAATTATAATTCATTTTTTCAAACCTCATTGACAAGTGTAAATAGTTTTGGTGTAGGGTAAGGATATGTATGGTTAAAAACTCTATTGGGTAAGCCACTCTAATCTCCTCATATAATCTCCTAGTTGGGCAAACCATACCCAATTGGTTCTAGTTATGCACTAGAAGGTTTTTTGTTATTATAGTTGTGTACATATATTTATATACCGAATGGGTTTTTATTGTATAAACCTCTTATACTTATTAAACTAACCCCTACATAATTTATTTGACATTAGATATTATGCCATTTGGGGTTGTTTAACATAAGAGTACCTTGGATCTATTTGGGGTGTTACTTGTGTAAGTTTTCATGATTTCCCATCAGTTCGACCATATAAGATTTAGTTTATAAATTATTGTTAATGATGTTTGTAGTAGGATGCAATGTAAACATTCCTTCTTGGCATCAAGTGAATTTGTTATCCAATTCATTGAAAATAATATTTAAAATAATAAATTTGATTGTCTTATTGTGAAGATGTATTTTTGCTTGACTGATTATCTTTTTTATATGTTAATGGATGATTATTTATGAGTAAAATTTGTAAAATGAAAATAAATGATATGGTAGGATGGGATTATTATTTTAAATTATTTTCATTAATTGTTATTCATGCACCTTATTAGCTAAAAAAGAGAAAATAGATTGATCTTTTACATTGGAAACTTAGTCTGTGAGATGTTAGCATGAGTTGATTTGTCTTTATATGCCTTATAATGCATTCTTTGTAAGAAGTAATTAGCTGCCATATATATGTATCCATGTTTATTTTGAGCTTAGATGGTTGTACTTATTTTTTGGAAAATGAATGGATTGGAATTGATAGACTAGTCATGATTAGACGAGATTTGGAGTATGCTTAACTATTTCAGAATATCCCATGTTTAATATGTGTAATTATTAGTCTTGTATTACAGGAATCATTGGCATACATATATTGTATTTTTTTTATAAGGGTATACATAATAGCTCATTATTAATATTATCTTTTATAAAAAGATATTTGCAGTGATAAATATGGTGGTTGCCTAAACTACTTCATGTGGATGAAGTTCATCTGATTACCTTGCTTATGTTTAACTTGACTTATCACAATAGAAGTTAAATTTTAGAATGGTTGCTTCGAAGGAAAAATCACATTGCCAGCTTTAAGTTGTCACATTATTTTCACCCCTTTTAAACGAAAGAGTTTTCATTCAATTGTCTCTTCCCTTGTTTGTTTGGTTCCAAATTTAACTAGTTACCTTTTGAAGGCTATGTATGTCATTATTATCCCATGGAAGGTGTGGGGGTGATAAATTTGGTGGTTCAGTTATTGTAATGCTAATTTTTTTTATTTGGCATATATTTTATTAAATGTTTGATTCAATCATTTATACTTATGGGATATCATAATGATTTCCTTATGCTTATTCCTTCAATCTTGTATTTGTATTCATATGTTAAATCTATCAACCTTTGTATGATATAGCCACGTCATACTATTAAGTGCTGAGAATTATATTATAAATGCATGATGTTATGGCCTTATGGAACTTGTTTTATAATGTTATTTTTAGTAGTTTATACCACCACATTAACTTGTAAATCCAACTTAATGGATGTCCTTGTCTCATGATACTAACATTGATAACATTAAATGACATAAACATATGCCATGTTGGTATTGTGAGAATGAATCCATAGTCAACTAACAATTTAATTATATTAGTTTTTGTTAACTTGGGATTAAATAAAACCCACCATAATAAATGTTGTTAACTAGAATTTTTGGTTGATGCTCCATATCTCAATGAGTTTCTAATTGATATATTGCTGTAAATAGGATCAATTGGCCATGTGTAGGCCATGCTTTTATAGAAACTAGCTATACATTAATGTATCCAAAGCTGGCCTAAACTTATGATATGGTAATTATACTAATGGATGAGGTGTCATTCAATTAAGTCATTGATCTTTTGGTAATATCATCCATTTTTCTTATTTTGAGGAGTTGGAATGAATGATTAGTGTGATAACACTATGGTCAGATATTATTTAGCATAAATTTGACTAGGTAACATTATTAATGTGGGCCCATTTTGAAAAATTATGTTCATCTTATGTCGAATAACAACACCCTTGATTGTGTTTGTTCTTGCATAGTAGGACTATTAAAGATGTTATGACCCTTTTTAAACATATGCACTATGGCTATGTGGATGTTAAGTGTTCATGTTGGTATCTCAGAAATAAATATCTCATGTCATGATAATTGTTTTCTTCTTGTTGGGCCATATGTCATGGGATGGTAACTGCTAAGCAATGACATGTGGGTGTAATGAACCCTAGGATTTTGAATTGTAGCATCATAATTTTCTACGATAAAAACCAAACCTATCCTTGATTATGAGAACAGAATATTCTATGTTCATAACTTTTATGTTGGGTCACTTCTATAGTAGATTGATGTTATCTACTCGTAAACCCTTGAATTTTATAAGGTTAGCATTAACCAATACTTGTCTTGTTGGTACCTTAGTCCCCTTTTTTAGATCCATTATATCCATTATGATACCTCTTTGTTATTGGGAATATATTTTTAATCCTATATAGTGAGATAAATTGTCATTATGTTGAAACATACCTTGTTTCATTATCCTTGTTAAGGATACCAATGGGCTTGAGTGAATCTCCTTGCCTATTGAGTTGCAAAATCATAAATCTATAGGGATATTAGATGCTTATATTGGGTTGAGGATCCCTAGGTGATCTTATGGGGAAACCAAGTTTTTTTTAAAGGTTTGAAGGTTATTTTTGTGGGCCTGCACACTAATACCCTTCAAATGATGTTTCACCCTTTAGGAAAGCCCTTTCCTTATATAATCCTATAACGATGGTCATCCTAACATAAGTATCTCATTAACCATATCCATTTATGGGTTACCTACTCATCTGGTTTAATATCATGTGGATGCATATTTCATGGTACAGTGGTGTAGTAGGTTCTAAAGGTGGTTCCATTGTGTACTCTGTTAACAAATCAAAATTTTCCTTTTCACGGTTGTTTGGAAAATATAACTTATGTGAATTTATTATGTATGTAGGGTTATCTAATTACATCTAATAATCTAATTTAAATTATTACTACTATAACTCCTCATGTTTTTTCATCATTTCACATGCATGTTTGTGTAGCTAAACCTATCATTGACCCAATTGATATTTAAAATTACATTGAGTAGGATCACAAGCTTGCAATAAGTGCATGTTTAAATTATTTTTATATTATAGTGTAAAATTAATTTGTTAACTTGGATTTATGTATAGTATGATAATTTTATAATAATATTTATATTTGAATAGGTTTTGTTAGTTCAAAATTCTACACCTCTTTTGCTTGACCTCACACAATTGAGTAAAAATGGAAAGTTTGGATGATAAACCCACTGATTTGTCATTATATCTGGTGAAGGGTTTAACACATGGATGAAATTGATGCATATAATGACTAGGAGGTACTAATATAGGGTATGGTTAGCTCCATGCTCCTTTACATCTACCTAAAACAAGGTGAGAGGACCTAAGGGGTAGTTTTCTCACATGTAGTGATACTACAATTCAAACTCCATGGGAATTTTTAGCATAATAAAACACAACTATGACCAAGGCACAACTAAACTTGTTCACTCCACCTGGGAAGGGTTGTCACATGAAATGAACAAATTCACTAAGTTACATACAAGCTACTGAAGATAGATGGGGAATTGTAACCTTAATTTTAAAGAATTTTAAACAATAGGGGCTAAATGGAAGACTAAAATGTTGATCTTGAAAGCACAAATGGAAGACACATTTTAAGTATCCAATATTTATACATCTATAAGAAAATAACACTAACATATATAAAGGGTGTATTACATGAGGGGTATGAAAGGGTAGGATAATTTGATAATTATGAAATGGAGTGGTGTCCTAGTGGTTTTTAAATAATATAAAATATTTCAACATTCATGACATCATTTATTTGCAAAAATGCAGAAGACTAGAATGCAAGCTATTAACAACTACCAGGAGTGATTTTCATCCATTGGTATCAATACAATGCAAATACCCAAATGATTCCTAAAACCATAGAGCATACACTACACTTATAATATCAATTTTTTTCCCTATTGAACTCATCACCCCAATGTGCCCTTAAAAGGTATTCAATAACATATTTCCAAATATAACTATAGAAAGGGATTTATAACCTAGATCTATGCTCCAAATAACAACTAATAATGAATACAAAACTAGATATCCAATCATCATAGCTTGTGAAACACATTATTTCATTACACCAATAGGGAAGAGTAAGAAACAAAATTATTTTCTATTATCCTAGAAGAAAATTGTACATACATCAGTGTTTCAAAATGTTACCATGGGGACAAGCATGGTGAATTTTATCTTTTTTGGATAAGGGATACAGATAAACATGATCTTAGAGATTTTTAATGGATATATAGATGCAACCACCTTAGCAAGGGAAATAATACATAAACACATTAGTTTATCAAAAAATTTAGAAGAACATAGACATGGAGAGAAAACAAAAACTAATAACAACTTTATAATCGAAGACAAGCCCTCTATTTATACATTTTCACCACCTTTTGTAATCCCTATAGTGTGTGTTTTAATTTTAAAAATTCCAAATAACTCTCAAATTTGTCCCAAGATGTTCCCTAATAGAATATACTCTTCATTATGACTATAATCTCCATCCCTGTGCATGAAAAAACATTTTTTTAACTACCTCTACAAGTAATGATAAAGTTTTTAAACAAACTCTTTGATTTATTAATTGGAAATACATTTTACACTACCTAGAAAGATAATATTCACATATAGAGCCAAATAATAAATTTGTCCTCTTGCACAACTACCTGGAGATTCCTTTGACCACTTATTAGCATAGCTAGAAACTTCTGGTCAGTTTCCCTTCCTTCTATGTAAGCCAAAGAACAACCCTACCCTATAATGATGATTTTTAAACACCCCAAATGCATGTTCATTTGAAAATATTCTTCAAAATGGACCACCTTGAAATTCTAGATTTATAATATTTCTTCCATAGAGTGTTTGAACAAACAAAACAATGTAAAATGTAAAACATAGGTTAGTTTTACCTTTTTATTTTTTGGCTCAAACTTGTCTTTTCCACTTTTGATTTTTTCACATTGGATTTTTTTTCAAATTTACCTTTTAGGGTTGAATCCATATTTTTTAATACATAAATGCATTAATTTTCAATTTGTAGCCTCTTGGGGAAATTCTAGTCCCTCTTGTAAATTTCCAATTTTCCTTTATTTTGGGGAAATTTGAGTCCCATTTGCAATTTTTCAATTTCTTTGTATTAGAGAAAACTAGAACTCAGTAATAATTTTTTAATTTGAAAATTTTAGAATTTTAATTCATAGTTGTAGCTCCCTTGAAAAGTTCCCTTAGGAAAATGGGAACTCCAATTACAATTTTTAATTTATAAAACTGGAAAATTTCAAATTACAATTAGAATTCCCATTTCCTTGAAAAGTTATTTTAGGTAAATGGTAATCCCAACTGTAATTTACAATTTGTAAAATTGAAAATTATATTTGGCTTTCCCATTTCCCTAAAAATTTATCTTAAGAAAATAGGAACTCCAACTGCAATTTACAGTTTGTAAATTTTCAATTTACAATTTGTAGTTACAATTCCCCTCAAATTTTCCCTTAGGGAAACGGGAACTTCAACTACAATTTGAAAATTTGCAAAATTGTAAATGGCATTGAAAGTTTATGTTTGCATTAAGACCCTTAAGGAAATGAAAAATCCAACTATAATTTCTAATTTTGAAAAATTGTAAAATTGTAATTAGCCTTAAAAGTTCCCACTTGCACTATGAGCTTAATTTGACTAGCATTGACTAGCATGTTTGGGAGATCCAAGTAAAATTTGAAATATGTACACTGGAAAAATTGAAAAACTACATTTCTCCCTGAATCCATCATGAAGCTCTTCTTGAGTTGACTTTTCTATTTGATTTGACCAGTGGATTTGGGAGAGTTGACAATATTTTGCAATTTGTATTTTGAAAATTGCTTCTCCCAAACAAATATCCTAGGGACTTTTGGATCTTCTTCTACAATTTTTGAAACTTACAAATTCTTGATTTTTCATCCAACTCCATTCCTATTTCTTCCAAATTATCATTTAACTTGTATTCTAAAATTCAAATCCTTGATAGTTGTATTTATTTCAATCTTTTTTTTTAATGAATTACTTGACATTTTATCCACAAAACCTTCCTTTCCTTGGGATTCCATTCCAAAAAAAGGACTTATCAAGGATGGACAGCTTGAAATTCTCTAAGGGTATCAAAACCCTAGATGCATAATACCTATCAATTCTTGTGGTTGGATAGATGCACTCTATTGATTTCCCTTCATTTATATCTTTGTATTTTCATTTTTGTTTATATGTATCTATACTTTTATCTCAAACATGAATTTTTTTGTATTTCAAAGTTCAACTTTAAGGAGGCATAACCCATTGCTTCATCTATATGGGTTAATATTTACCATGTTATCCATGGTATTTTATGTTTTTAGGCCTCTATGCACATCTGTCTCACCTATGGTACATGGCATTGGAAGGCATATGAATATCTATCCTATAATTTACATTGAAAGTAAGAAAGCCTACACTAAACACATTCCTTGAATAACATGTATTTGTAATGGTAGATCCAAGCATCTACTAGGGGGGAAACGCAATAGGATCAATTGGTACATCATCTCCTACTTTCATCAATGTTCTAACATAGTGAATCACCAAAGTAGGATTGCTTCTATCCTTAGATACCCTTCCAACATTTCTAGAAATAATCTTATTCCTAACATTTTTTTCTTCTAAATTTAGTTTTCCAAATTGTATCCTAATATGGATTACCAATAATGCATCAGGATGCAAAGGAAGCATTGACTATAGCACATCATATCTAAATAGAAATTACACTATCTTGTTATTTCCCAAAAAGTGAAATATTTGCCTCTACCAAATGAACAAAACCATCATTTAAAAGACTTATCTAGATATCTCAGATTTCCCCCTCATATGAAACTATCGAGACATCTCCTCCAACCACATGAGGATTTAGGAGAGGCAAGGAAGGAAATACTTTTATATTTTGATTAGGTACATTTATTATCTTAGGAAACCTAGGAATTTGAAAAGGACTTGGAAAAATAAGGCCCTATGCATCTTCAATAATAATATAATCAGCATATCTAAAGAGATGCTCCGTTATCACACCAAATAAATGAGCAATGCATCTTTCAAATGTCAATGGACAAAAAGAATTAGAATTTTAGATACGAATATTATTTGAGATTTGTTTAGAGGAAGATTCGTGCTTGTAGGAAAGGCCTCAAACTCTCTTAAGAAAGATAAAGATATATTCTCTCAACTAATAACTCAAATGTGCATGGATTTGCTAGTTCTACTAGTACTTGAACATGTTCACCAACTATCTAGATGATCTTCCTTGGATCTACCTACTACATCTAGTGACTTTCACAACTGAGTAAGGATAAAATCCCACTCATCTTCCCTAAATTTGTGCCAATAATACCCAATATCAATATTAATTAATCTTTACCCATAGCATCATTGCTAGAATGTTAATTGGCATGCTTTTCAAGTATTAATTTTTTTAAATGTCCTTTCAATTATGTGGCCCCTTTTGACCTTTGTCTAAAATATAGAGACTCAACAATAATTTACAATTTATCAAATTTTTAAATTTCACCTGGGTTCCCCTTCTCCACCATCCTATTTTTTTGTCCACATTTTATATAGGATCTAAGGATCTAGAAACAAATTGCAATTTAAAAATTATATTTTATAATGTGTTTTTCCATTTATAAATCCCTGGTGTACTTCTCATGTCTCAAATGTAATTCTCCTTAGTCAAACCTATAGTTAGTACTAGAATCCCCACTAACTACCATGCATCCCCTTTGTTCCAATATCAAATTTAAACTTCATTTTGATACAGTACCCTCTTCCCATGTGGTAAGGTTTTGATGGTATAGAATTAAAAATTCTACTATTTGATTCTCATTCAAGCCACATAGGTCTAAATACCTATACATCACAATGCCCAACAGTGCTTAAAACTCTACTACATTCATCTATGTTTTGCTTTTGCCATGTGGGTTATGTGTTTCCCACTATGGACCCCTCAATAAGGTTCCCAGTTTATATAGAAATAACATTGGCTCTTACCTAGGGATGTACACCTCTGTCAGGTGTGCAAAGAACCCCAGAACACAAGACTAGGTTCCAATCCACTAGGCCATGGAGTTAACACTTTAACAATTATCATTAAACACCCATAGAAGCTCAACAAAACAAGGTAGATTGAGAAACACATATCTAAAAGATCTAAAAAGGAACACATGATAAAAAAAAATGAGAAGAATAATATAAATAAGGCCCAAAGAAAATGAGTAAAAAAGCAAAGAAATAACAAAGTTATACACTATATAATACTGTACATTATCATGGGTTTAATTGAGGAAATGTTTCAAATGTTTATCATGAACTGACAGCTCTTTAATCTTACCATCCATTAATTTATTTAACTTTTCTAGTAGCTTACTGGCTAGGATGAAATAAATCAATCTCTACACATCCCTGAAGGTATTTCTTCTATGTTGTAATGGGATGACAATTCAAAACAAATCCTCTCTATATATTCTCAAATCTAGATAAGACCAAGCCAAAAGACCCTAGTATTTCTTTAGCAATTGCAAATAAACTTATTTCTTGACTTCAATCAAGTGAGTACCAAGAAATAGTGCCTCATTAAAATTTCATTCTTTTACTCAAATAACTAATTGAAAGAAGATAGAAAACATTCATCATTGGGGGCATAGAAGATAACCCAAGCTCCATCTAATAACATTATCCAAACAACACCTTTATTGTCAATCAGAGCATCAAGAACGATTGGTTTCTCAACAAAATCTACATTCCCAATGAAGTTACCCATTTACACATCTGTGTACAACACTTAATTTAGAGCACACTTTATATCTTCAATTACATCATGATTGGGTAACTCATTTGCTTGTGTCATATTAACATCACAATAAAATTTAGAAGTTGGGACACATACTTTCTCAACCACACTACAAAACTGATCAACAATAATACCGCACATCAATTTTTGGGAGTTAAAAAACTTAAATTAGGATTCTTAACAATTGAGAATCAAAATATTAAAATCATCAGATGCAGATTTAGGATCATTCACATCTTCATCACTTGCTTTAGCAATATCACATGGAGGATGGGGAAGGAATCACTTGTCATACCAATCAATGTCAAAATAAAAATTCACAACATTTACTTTGGCATTTAATGGATCAAGCACTTTTTTTCAAACCCTCTATTCTTATTTCCATCATTCTTTTCATCATGTGCAGGATTCCTCCCTTTATCATTATCTCAATTGTGGAAAGAAGGTTTTCCTTATGCCTAATTTATATTTGGATCTCTCTCCTGACTTGTAGATGGATGATGAATCCCCTTCTCATCCTAATCTAACTTGTAGGATATCTCTTTGATAGTGAAGCCCAAAATTTGAATAGTCTCATCAAGGTTGGCTGTCTTTAGGGATTGTATTTTTTATATATTTACCAACTTTACATTAACCCACTTGTTCAGGGGCTTACACACAAATTTTATGTTCTTTTCAATTTGGATGGCCATATTGAATGTCAACTATAGGTTTATGAGAGATTTGTCCCTCAATTAGTATGTAGCCTTATTGTCAAATTTATCACAATATTTAATCAAGCATGCTATATAACTCAACCTAATATTTTTAGGCAATCGCATCATGATCTTATTTAACCATGTATTGAAGTCCTAAACTTACTGATTGGGTTTCTTTTTGATGTTTTCAAATTTTGTCAAGAGAAACCTAGGATCAATCCTATCACCATATTGAATTTTTAAAACATTCTTCATTCTTCCCATGAATCAATGCATCCACAAGGAAGGGAATTAAACTATTCATGATAATATTCTTCCATCATGTGCATAAATAAATTAATGTAAACATACACATGATCAACCTCATAATTCTCAATAATATTTTGAAAATCCCTCAAGTGTTGATCACCAGTCACTTCATAGTTCCCATGAAACTTTGGAAAGTGGTTTCTCAATTCATTTGGGACTTCATTAGGATAACATTCTATGTCATGAAAATTAATAGGTATGAATCTAGGAATTTTAAATGTAAGATGCTCATTCTCATCCTCATCCCTATGCCTCATGATTGGTTCAATGGTGGTTTCAAGAATAATTAGTAAAGGGTTATGAGGGGTTAAGTGAGGTTGACTAGTATGATCAAAAATAGGAGGGGATTCAACTGGTTGAGAAGGAGATGGATAATAAATTGTACTATATGATTTTGAATCACTAGGAGAGCTATGACAATCTTAAAAAATAGGAAGTTCAATAATCAAAAGTTTAGATTTACTAAAATCTTGACAGTCCAAATAGTCTTTTGAAGTTGAACTTTGTTCTTCATTTGGCCTCCAAACATGTCTCCTTATTTTTTTATGAACACTTACAAGTGAGACAAGTTGTTTTGATGATTCACCTTTGAATTATTATCTCAATCCTTCCATATTTGTAATAAAAATAAGTCTTGGATCTGAAGATATTCAAAGTGAGCACTAGCCTTTCTTTGAAACTAGATGATGTTTTAGAGTCACCACTAGAATAAAAACTATAGAATATAGCCATTTACAAACTTATAGTGACATACATTGAAACCATATCTTTCTAAAATTAGTGATGATGTATGAAATCAAAGAAAATGAAAATTTTAGACTCGTGTTAAAAATGGGAAAATCATCTCAAAACATGATAAATTTATAGTTATTTGCAATGAAATTGGTAGATGTCAAATTATCAATTATATCAATTACTAACATAACCCTAATGGATGTCATTTTATCTTACATGAGATAAAATGGTGCGCGGGGGGCTGGGTGCACAGAGGCGGATGCAGCCTTGAAACCCTCCCTCTGCGGCCACCCCCTGGCATGATGGAGTCCAGGTCTCGACCGATGGATGGAGGGATCTCGGACATTTGGGCATGGAGCAGAATGGTCCATTCTTTATAGCGCATTTTTTTGGAGTCTTTACCCTGGTTTTTCATTGCGGCTGATGTGTTGACCACAACCCTGATCTGAGCAGATCATGTTTTGTTTTTGGATATTTTGAGCTTGCCATGGCGGTGATTCCCCTAGGAGTTAAGGGAGATATTTGTAGATTCATGGGCGGTGGGATTGGGCGATGGTGGTGACGGTTCTGGGTGGAGTCTATTTGTTGGAGGTGTTGTCCATTTTGGGTAGTGTGTTTTACGCAGCGCTTAATGGTGAGATATTTCTTCTTGCATGTTTTTACTTTGCTTCAGTCTGCTGCACTTTGGATGGAACCTGGGTTGGATCTCTACCCAGAGTTGGTTGGCCATCCAGATCTGGTAAGCAAAGTATTTGTGTTAGTTTGGGGGAAATGTTGTTTTCCTAGGGGTTGGTGTTTGAGCCACAACACCCTAGCAGGGGTTTAATGGAAAACCTAAAGCTGTGGAAGAGCCTTGCTCATTAACTGATGGGCAAGGTGGTTTTGCCTCTCCGATTTGGAGAGGGTTTCAGGTTGTTTACCTGGTCTTGTTTTGGTTCCAGGTCCGTGTAAAATCTGGGATGTTTCAAATGGTTTATCTTGTTGGTTTCAGGTCCCTGTAAAACCTGGTTCTGTCACTATCTTTCAGTGTTTTGCCTCCTTTGGCGGTTTGTATTATTTATCTTTCTTGATCTGTATAGGGTTTTGGGGCCCCTTCAAAACCTATTTTTACCTTAATCTAAAACATAACCCTAATGGAGTCTTACAATGTTCAAAGACTAGATATAGTCCAAATGATTTAAAATATAGGCACAAAACTTCATAACGTGAAATAGTTATATCTCTCTACAAGAGTTCCTAGCAACACAAGTAACCAATATTTGATGTTTATCCCCTAGTAATGGCACCAATTGAGTCTTGGTTCCCAGTTGTACACCTCTTATACTCAACTTTGCATAGTTGAGGAAAAATGGAAAACATGGATGATAAACCCATTGATGTGTTGTTATAGCTGGGGAAGGGTTTAACATACATATAAACTAGACATTGACATGCCTACAAGGTACCAATAAAGGGTATGGTTAGATCCCTTCTAATTCTAGCTCTTCCTAAACCAAGGTGATATTACTAAATGGGTATCTTACTCAGATGGATTGATATTGCAATTCAACCTCCATGGGGATTTTTGGCACAAGGAAACCAAAATATGACTAGGGCACAACTAAACTTATTCATTCCAACTGAGAAGGATTATCCCATGAAAAGAAAAAATGTGTTATGTCATATACAACATATTGAAGACATATGGGGATGTTCTTACAACCTTAATTATAAGTAATTTTCAATAAAATGGGGTTGAATGAAAGATTATGACGTTGATCTTTAAATCAGAAATGACAGACACACTTTAAGTATGAAATATTTATGTATTTGCAAGTAAATAACACTTTAAAATATGCAAAGAGTACATTATTTTTAGGGTAGGACAATGTAGGATAGTTTTATAGTTATGAAATGGAGTGGTGTGATGGTGGTTTTTAAACAATAGGAAATCTTTCAACATTCATGACATCAATTATTTGCAAAAATGTAGAAGACTAAAATGTAAGCTAGTGGGAACTACTAAGAGTGATTTGTATCCATTAGTGCTAATACAATGCAAATACCAAATTATTCCTAAAACCTTAAATCATAAATTTCACTTTAAATATCAAACACCTTTTACTATTAAATTTATGAACCTAAGTTGCCCTTAAAAGGTATTCAATATCATTTTTCCAAATATAACTATAGAAAGGGATTTATAACCTAGATCTATGCTCAAAATGACAACCAATAATGAACACAAAACTAGATATTCAATTAGTATAAATTTTGAGAAACATTAGTTCATTTCATCAATAGGAAAGAGTATGAACCGTAAGTATTTTCCATTATATTGAAAGAAAATCTTACATATTTGAGTGTTTCAAAATGCTACAATGGAGATAAGCATGGTGATTCTTCTCCTTCTTAGAAATGGGAGACATATAAACATGCTCTTAGAGCTTGATAATGGATGTACAACTATAACCACATTAAAAATGGAGACAATGTATACACACAACAATTTATCCAAAAATTTGGAAGATCCTAGCCTTGGAGAGAAAAAAACAAAGAACAATAACCTTAGAATAGAGGACAAGCCCTCTATTTATACATTTTCACCACTTTTTGCTATTTCATAATGTGGGTTACAATATTTCAAAATTACAAAGAACTCTCAAATTTATGCTAAGATTCTTCCAACTAGAATACGCTCTTTATTATGCTTGGAATCTTCATCCCTTTTCATGAAAAATCACCATTGTAACTCTGTTTATAATTAATGATGAAGGTTTTCAACAAACTCTTTGATTTCTTCTCTAGAAATTCATTTTACAATAGTTAGAAAGAGAATATTCACCTTTGGATCCAAAAAATATATTTTTCCTCTTGTGTAACTGCATGAAGTTGCGTTTGACCACTTAGCACAACTGGAAACTTTTGGATAGCTTCCCTTCCTTCTATACATACAAAAGAATAACCCTTCCTTATAATCATGGCTTTTTAACACCCCAAATGCATTTCCATTTGAAAAATGTTCTTTTGAATGGCCCACCTTTAACTTGAAGAACTACAATATTTCTCCCAAGTAATGTTTGAATAAACAAAAAAATGGAAAATGCAAAACATAGGTTAGTTTTACCTTATTCCTTTTTTGCTCCAACATGCCTTTCCTACATTTTCCTTTTTTGCATTTTTTTTTTATCAAATTGACCTTTTAGGGTTAAATCCACAATTTTTAATGCATAAATGCATTGCTTTTCACTTTTTAGCCTCTTGGGGAAATTCTAGTCCCTTTTGCAAATTTGTAATTTTCCTTTGTTTTGGGGAAATCCTGGTCCCATTTACAATTTTATAATTTCTCTATATTATATAAATCTAAAATTTAGCAGTAGTTTTGAAATTTTAAAATTGTAAAATTACAATTCATAGTTGTAGTTCCCTTGAAAAGTTCCCTTAGGGAAATGAGAAGTCAAACTGCATTTTGTAATTTACAAATTGTAATTCATAGTTATAATTGCCCCCAAAATATCCCTTAGGGAAATGAGAACTCCAAATGTAATTTTCAATTTTGAAAATTTTCAAAATTGTAAATGGCCTTAAAATTTCCCATTTGCTCTAGGATCGTTAGGGAAATGCGAAATCCAATTATAATTTGCAATTTTGCAAAATTTCAAAATTATAATTTGCCTTGAAAGTTCCCACTTGCACTTTGACCTTATGTTGACTAGTGTTAACTGATAGTTTTGGGAGATCTAGGTGTAATTTTCAATTTTCACATGTATAAAATTGTATTCTTCCCTAAATTCTCCTTGAAGATCTTTTTGAGTTGAGATTTCCATTTGCTTTGATCGGCAGATTTGGGAGAGTTGACCACAATTTACAATTTTCATTTTTAAAATTGCTTCTCCCACACAAATCTCCCAAGCAATTTTGGAGCTTCTTATACAATTTTCAAAACTTCAAAATCCTTGATTTTTCATCCAACTCGTTTCCTATTTATTCTAGACTAAAATTTTACTTGTATTCTAAAATCAAAATCTTTGATAATTGCATTCAATTGAACCTTTTTTTCCTTACACTACTTTACATTTTATCCATGAAACTTCCTTTCCTTGGAATTCAATTCCAAAAAAGGACTTATCAAGGATAGGTAGCTTGAAATAATCTAAGGGTATCAAAACCTTGGCTATATAATTCTTATTAATATTTATGGTTGGATAAATGCACTCTATTGATTGTGTTTCATTTTCTATCTCTATATTTTATTTTTTATTTCTTTAAATCTGGAGTATTATCTCAAACATGAAATCCATTGGATTGTAGATTTCAAGTTCAAGGAGGTGCAACCCTGAACTTCCTCTATATGGGGAAATATTTACTAAGATATCCATGTTATTTTCTATTGATGGGACCCTATGCACATCTAACACACTTGTAATACATGCCATTGGAAGGCTTCTATTTATCTATGTTATAATTTCCATTTAATGTAAGCTTGCCTACACTAAACATAGTCCTTGAACAATGTGTATCTGTAATGGTAGAGCCAAGCATCTACCAAGGGGAAATACATCAAGATTAGTTGGTACATCATCTCCTACTTCTATCAATGTTCCAACATAGTGATCACCAAAGTAGGACTGCTTCCATCCTTAGATAACCTTTTAACATTTCCAAAAATAATCTTATTACTAACATTTTATGATTTTAAATTTAGTTGTCCATCTTGTATCTTGTTAGGAATTGTTAATAATGCACCAGGTTGTAAAGGAAACACTTATTATAGCACATCATATCCAAATATAAATTATATTCTCTTGATGTTTCCCAAAAAGTGAAATATTTGCCTCCACCATGGGAATAAAACCAACATTTTCAAAACTTATCTAGATATCTAATATTTCTCATTCATATAAAACTATTGAGACATCTCCTCCAACCACATGAGGAGTCAAGAGAGACAAGGAAGGAACTACTATAATGTTTTGATTAGGTATATTTCTTATCTTGGGAAACCTAGGACTTCTAAAAGGACTTTACAACATAAGGCCAAGTATAGCTCAAAGAAAAATGTCATCATCTCTAAATATATGTTCAATTATCATATGAATATAATGAATAATTCATGCTTCATCTATCAAAAAACAAACTAAAATTTTAATTTTGGATAGGGATATTATTTGAGAAGTATTTGGTGGAAGAGTCACACTTGTAGGAAAGGCCTCAAAACTCTCTAAAGAAAGAGAAAGATATATGCTCTCAACCAATAACTCAAATGTGTATGGATTTACTAATTCTACTAGTACTTGAATAGGTTCACCAACTATCTAGATGATTTTCCATGGAGGTAAATGCTACATCTAGCCACTTTAATAATTGAACAAGGATAAAAGCCCACTTTTCTTCCCTAAATACATGCCAATAATATCCAATAACAACAACAATTAATCTCTACCCATAACGTCACTTATAGAATTTTAGTTGGCATGCTTTTAGAGTCTTAAATTTTTTTAATTACATTTTAGTTTTATGGGCTCCTTTTACCTTTTACTACAATCCATAGATTCAACATCAATTTATAATTTGTCAAATTGATAAATTGCACCTATGTTCACATTCTCCACCTTCCTATCCTCTTGTCCATGTTGTCTATGGGATCCAGAGATCTAGAAATAAATTGCAATTTTCAAATTACATTTTAGCATGCATTTTTCTATGTATAAATCTACTATAGACTTTGCATGTCTCAAATGCAATTATCCTTAGTTAAACCTGTAGTCAGTTTTAGAATCCACACTAACTGCCATGCATCCCCTTTATTCCAAGCAAAAATATAAACTTTGTTTTATTCCACTACCCTCTTCCCATGTGGCAAAGTTTTGATGGAATGGAATTAATTTTTTTTTTGTTTCAATCTCATTCAAACCCTGTAGGCTTAATGACATCCATGCCACACTACCCAACAGTGCTTAAAACTTTGTTACATTCATATAAGTACTACCTCCACCATGTGGGATGTTTTTTTCCTACTATTATCCCCTTACTAAGGTTCCCAATGTATTTGGGAACCAACAAGTGACATTCAATTAGATTTAATTATCCAAAACTAGATTTGAAATTAGTCCATATTACATTAAATTCATGATAAAATTAGGGTTTAAGGCCAACACATGTCATGAAATGTGGGCTAATGTAGCCCCTTTAATCATATCATAGACTCATATTTAGGCTCAATTGGTTCAAATTCCCCATAATTACCTTCATGTTTGCATTTTTTATAAAATTACCTATCCAAGATAATGGTGTTTAATTGAAGATAGACCCTTTAAGTAAATCAGAATCACCCTGTATAGATGTAATGTGCAAGGGTTAAAATTGAATTTATTCTCTTTTAAGAAATAAATATTAAGATTAGTTTATCATAATTATATAGATGATCCATGATATTTATAAGAAGTACTTAGGAAATCATTGATGTGAACTTTAGTGAATGACACATTTCTGAGATAGAAAGGGACCTATCTACAACTCTAAAAATATTTGGGGTTAAGTCAAGATTCTTGGTCATTTGGTAACCTAATTGATAATTAGAACTTGTGAAAAAATTTGAGAGGCTTTATAGATCATTCTTTTAAGTCTTTCATCTAGATTTATAAAGGAGAATGAGTAAAAAATAAGGTTGATAGTCAAGACACGATCTAGATGAAAGCAATAATCCACACTACAAGAAATTATATGTTTTCAAGAATAGCCATTTGAAGATTGAATAAATCAGATTCATCTTGGCATGAATTCATGGAATCTAAAGGATCCATGGTGAAAGAACAAATTGATGGATGGGATAAAGAAAGGTAAGTTAAAACAAAGGTATTGTTATCTTGAGCTTGTAGAAGGCTATTATATGACCTATGCATTGAATTGAGACATTAGTCTATCATTGGCTGATCAAACACAAGAGACAAATATCAAAATAAGTTCATTGGTCTTTCAAGACCAATATAATAGATATATTTTTTTTTCAATCACTAAGAAACCTAGAAGTGGCTTATATTCCTTTAAGTGGGTTATATGTAAAATAAACGAAAAATGTACATGATATATGGTCAGTTTTAAGCCATGTGTTTCATATATTATACAATTAATTAAGCCATAAATTTGGTTAAGGTGCTCAATTGTTCCCAAATCCAATCCCTAATTACAATATTTAACTAATTGTAAAAATCAATGTTAGAATAAAACTTAATTTTTCCTCAAAACACATTTTTATCTTGTATTTAGGTTGAAGGTATTCAAATTAGCCTGAAATGCCTCCTCGATTAAATGAATCGACTCTTTGCTTCATTATATATGATGGCATTAGGGCTATTCTCACTTCAATCACATTTTATAAGTTTTATATACGTCTTCATTGGGTTCAAATTGGCCTCAATTTACTTGACGAACTTGTATTTATAATAAAATTATGGTTTAAGGTTTATGGATATAGCAATTGACTAATTGGGTAAATATGTAAGGAAATATGAGCTAATTTAGCCCCACATCACATTTTAGACTCACAAAACTAGGTTAAATGAGTTCACATTGGCCCTAATTAGCTTCATGAAAATGCATTTGTGATGAAATTAAGGAACTTAGGGTTTATATTTGAGTCATAAAATTAGGGCTTATCCTAGTTAGCGTTTAGTGTAATGGGGTTGTATATAAATGTGATAAAATTATGGTTTAAGATCAACATGACATGAAACATGAATTAATTTAGACCATTTAATCACATTGTAGACTCACATTTAGGTTTAATTATGTTAAAATTAGGCACAATTACCTTCATGTTTGCATTTATGATAAAATTAGGGATAGTTAATGCATATGTTGCATAAACTATAAAATCAATTAGGCCAGGAATTTGGTTTTGGGGCTCATTTTTTCCTAAATCATGTCCCCAATTGCATCAATTAACTAATTGGCTCAATTCATGAAATAATCAAACTTAATTTAACCCCAAAACATATCACATGCTCTTGTAGATACATTGAAGGGGTTCAAATCGGCCTCAAATTTCTCCTCGATTGAATGAATCAATTTTTGGTTTCATTATATATGATGACATTCTAGGGTTAATTTCAATCCAAATAACATTAAGTATACATTTTATAAAAAAAGTTCATATGGCTCATTTTGACCCTAATTATCTCTAAAATTAAACCAATTGACATTTGTATTCATTATATAATGGTCCATTCAAGCTTATTGAGTTTAAGACCACATATTATATAAGTAAACCTTGCATTTAATATTTATTTTATTTAATATCTGATGGAATTGGAGGTGATCAACCCCAAAATCACATTTTATAGTCATGAAAATAGGTTTAAGGGGCTCAAAATAACTCCAATTTCCTTCAAATTAAACCATGTTTGACTATTTTGTTTATATTTTTTTGTGACATTGGGGTTCACACCTTACATTAAAATAAGTCCTGATGTCTCATGCTTGGATTAGGTTGCACATTAACTATCCTCATTACGTTATCACATCTAGATATTTTCATCAACTTTTCACATAACCTATTAAATTATTCCATAAAGCCTATCTAAATATAATTGCATCATTTTTTTGGTAGTGTATATATGGGAACAATACTAGTAGTGACCTACACTTAGCAGTAGTAGAACAAGATTTTTGTTAAGGTGTGCCCTATTGATAGAACATGTATTATTGTGTATAAATATTATTATTTATTTATTAGTTCAATCTAATACCACACCACCTTAATTAGATATCTAAATTTAAGGACATTTCCCCTATCATCACACACCACTATTAGGGAGCTAAAGATAAAAAATACACGTACCCATAGAGATTTTTTTTTTTTGGTTGTGTTATGAAAAACTAACATGTATGTGTTATAACACTTATGTGTTAAATAATTTTTATTTCAAAATATTGAGCCTTTTGTCTTAGAAATGACTTGGACCTACCAATCTATAACCAAGTCTAAGACTTGTGATATAAAACAACAAATTTAAACTTCCATCACCAAATATACTATAAATTGCAACAATAAAATTAAAAAAAAAATCTTTCCAAATATATGATTTTTATAATTTTTGGACTATTTTAATTGTTTAAATTTTGCTGATTTTCAACTATTCCTTTTTTAGGAAACTACATGCCTCAAATGCACATACCTATTCATGTTTATGTAATTTGTTTTTCATTGATCCAAATGGAAAATAAAACTTATGTTCATAAAGTAGTCCTAACTATACATATATTAAAAATATATATATATATATATATATATATATATATATATATATATATATATATATATATATATATATATATATTTTTTTTTTTTTTATTTTGAGGTACTTAGGGAGGGATGCATGGCTGACTATCAAGATTTTATCAATTTTTAGGATATATTTTCTTGAAAAATTAATAATAAAAAACAATATTCCTTGAAAAATGTATAATAATATAGGTCACAAACTATAATATCTTATACAAATATTCACCAAAGGGTTTCAAATAATATTAAATGGTGATAAAACAAATGGTGGGCTACATGCATGTCTATCTAATCTATTTTCTTAAAAAAGTAGGAGTTCCTCTTAAAAATTAAGATGTTTTCCCTAGTTATACTGAACCATTTTTAAAAAATCATAGAGTTATGGAAACTAGACTCGAAATTATACAAGTCATTCTTTATACCATCTTAAAATATTGTGTGTATACATCTCAAATTATCTATAAAAGTCTATTTTTCTAAAATTTCAAGAAAATCATGTCCATAAGTAGGCCCTCTTTTTTCCCCCAACTTTGTGTACCCACCCAAATATATTATTTTTTTGATGAAATAAATATCACCATTCCATTAAATGTTATATACATGAGTAATAGGTGTTAGGCGCTAATTAGATTTGTCATATAATTGGTCATATTATAGATATCCATCATGACGGTATTCAATAATCTATGAATTATATGAACAAGTGAAAAAGAACATTATATGTTGTCGATTAACATCTTTCCTATAGAGAATTAGTATTGATATAAATTTATTTCCTCAAAATAATTTTTTCATCAGCACTTACTATATGTTAAAAATATATATTCAATGATTAATCTAATATAAGATTTACATAACATTTACCCTACTTAAAATCAATGTCTTGTACAAACTTAACCATCAAAACCATTGTGAACAAGAATGCATCACTATGTGGAGAACTATTTCAAAATAGAAGATGGAGGTATTTACAATCAATATATTACATATATTTAATTTAATTTACATAAAAGGAGTGAAAATAAATTTCACTCCAATGTTAGTTAAGTAGAATTTACCCTAATGGTGTAAGTTACATTCAAAGGGATGTTTTTTTTGGTAAAATGATTTTTCATAAAGTGAGGAATTTTATTTTAGTACTTGTAACTTATTCAAACTTATGAATGTTGATCTCATCTCACATTTTATGCATGAAGGTTTAATAAAAGGCACTTTTATATGTATGCTAGAGGTGATGATGGAAAATGAGGAAACTATAACAATGAGATTGAGTAATATTAGAGAATTAATATTCTTTGTGTCCTTCCTATACATTTTTAGGTTTATCCTGAGTCTTACGTGTGTGTGAATTTATTGTATGTCTAAATATATTTTATTATAGCCTTTTTAAGTGTCACTCACCTCTCTGTCCACTTATTGTATTTGGAGTTTCTTGCATAAATAACTCATCCCCATAGATGGAACACACATCATCCTCACTTGTAAGAGGATTAGGGACAAATGAAACACGTGTTAAAGCTTGCACATGTAACTCCATATTCATTTTATCTCTATTTGTTGAGATATTCTCTTCCTCTCTTATTACTTTTTGGTAGTGTTATAATCTTCATCTTGCTCTTGCTCATGCATCCTCGTGATTCTATTTTGGGTTATGTCCACTCTCTCTCTCTCTCTCTCTCTCTCTCTCTCTCTCTCTCTCTCTCTCTCTCTCTCTCTCTCTCACACACACACACACACACACACACACACACACACACACACACACACACACACACACACAAACACGTTATACATGTTATGTACTTAGAGTTCATTTATTTCAAGGATTATTAATATATTGTGTGGTTTTTATTTATTCCATGGTTTTCCCACCTGTTAACACTTGTCCTCTTTTGTGGTTTATTCGCTCTTGAGGTAACTTTATTGATTTATGTAATATTTAAGGTATTCAATGTAATTTATATTTCAATCTTTGGAAATATTCTAATATGCTATCAAATTTTTGGTTAATTTACATTTTTTATGAATGATTATGCAGATTTAAGGAGAAAAAAGCTTTTTAAGACATTTTTTAACCATTAACTTTTGTTTTTTTATCACCAATTTTATGCTTAACTTGGTTTTTTTTCATACATTATGTAAACTAATATCTTATGTCTTAGTTAATTTCATTATAACCTTTTTTTATAGGTTGCTTAAAGAGGTTCTCAAGTTTTTTTATTTTAAAAAAATTACTCTATTTATGAATATTCTACTCTCTATTTTAATATTTAATTATTGTTTCTTTTCTTATAACAAAAATCTCTAAGCTGGAATCAAATGAAAATCTTTTATTTCTTATGCTTCTCAAACCATTCTAGGTTCTATCTTTTAGGTTTCTTGTGATCCCTGTTTTTCTTAGGATCATCTATAGTTTTATTCTCCAATGGAGATGACCCTCTTTGACATGAGATTTTCATATCATTCTTAGTGATTCTTTGGCTCCATTTCATTGGGTTTATTTTACCTTTTTCCTTTGGTTTCTTATTTTAATTATGAATCGTATCTAGTTGTGTCTTTCCATTTTATCTTGGCATTTCATTTGTCTCAAGTCTTATATTTACCATATCTAAAATTTTAGATATTTTTTGTTGGTAACATCTAATATTTTCATCCTATTTCCTCATATTTCACATTAGTAACTTGGAATCTTGGTTTTTTTCCTTTCATTGAGTTGGTTTGATTTTTTCTATTCTTTTCCTAGATCTACATGGTATTTTTATCTTATTTATTATTTCTTAATAATAATCATTTTTATCCATATTGGCACTATAATGAGTCCTTCCTAGGCTTCCATTTTATCTTTCATTGTATATGTCCTTCCTTTTGTCTGTAGGTTTTTTTTATTGTAGTTCAAAAAATATAGTTTGGTTGTTGGTATATTCTTTGGAGTCTTTTTTTTTTAAAATGTATTATGTGAAATCTTACTCCTTGAGTTATGCATTTAACTCCATCAGTAGCCAACTAGTTGTTTCATTTATTTTGTTTTTTTAGACTTGCCTCATCTGGTTTGTCTTTGTATAATGAACTCTATCATATCCAAGATTAAAAGTAATCACATTTTCCCCTTCATATAGATCATTATGCTTTTGGTATGTGCGGCATTCAGTGTATGTTTTTTGTTTGGATATTGTCACTCTAATATTGAATGCATTTGATATTTTAACTCCATTTAATCTTGTTAGTATCACTTCCATTCAATTTAATTTGTAATGACTTCATTTTATTTTATTTACTGTACCCATCTTGTCACCCTACTTAGGTTTCCTTATTTATAACTTTGTCATTTGTCTTTTTCTTGACATTTAGAATTTATTTATTTCTTATTTGCTCTTAATTCATTGTCCTTTCTAAATACACTTCCTTATTTTTATATACTTTTTTTAATAAAAGGAATTTTCTTCTCTTTGGAACATTTCAATGAGATATTTGTTCACATTAGAATTAAAGCTTTTCAAAATTTTACATAATTTGATTTCATATCCATGTAAAACAATATATTTTCAAAGTTTTATCTTGATATATTTATATTCATATTGTTTTTTGTATTAAATGCTAAGAAATTAAATAAATTTATTTATGTGGGTGATTTTTTTAAAAAATAAAGGTTCTTAATTTTTTTTATTGATGTTAAATTTAATCTTCTCAATTATCAATTCAAATTTTTAAATTTTTATTTATGTAATATAATTGTTTTAAACTAATAATTTCAGATTAATTTTTTTGTTTATTATAAATTAGTTTTTTTTTAATCTTGGCAAGACTTAAATGTTTTTCTAATACATTAAAGTTAATTCAAGTTTTTTAGTTGCATCATTTCTTTTTTCATGATGTGGACGCAAATATATGATAATGTAGAAATTAAATATTAAAAATCAAGTTTTGGAAAAAGAAGAAGAAATAGTTTCTTTGACATGTCAACTTGAATGAAAAACTCAAACCGTTGATTTATTTCACAACTCACACAATGAAAAATTATGAAACATGTAAATACTTATTGACTTTCTCATCATCTAAATTGCATTTTTTTAAAAATATAAAAACATATGATATTTTATGCCTCCTAAAATCATATTACTTGATAACATGATGGTTCTAACCCTGATTTAAAAATAATGAAATCCATGGGATATGTTGATAGTGGCCTTGGTAAGTGTGAAACTAGTATTTTTGAACTTCTTTTATTTAATTCAAATACGAACTATAAAGGTGTTAGTTTTAATGTTTTAATTAATTATAATGAGAATTTGGAATCGTATCATCCTCTACATCAAATGACTTATATTGTAACTTGTTTTGATTATACTACTTGTAATTCTCACTCTTTGGCTAAAAATAATAAACCTTATGTACGTTGTTGAAAATATAGGTATCATATCTCTAAATGTTGGAAATTACATCTATGCAAATATTGTCATAAATTTTCTATGGTGGTATCCTAGATTAGAAATTTTCTATTGTCTATGGTGGATTAGGATGTCATTAAAGTTGATTTGATTACAATAAGGATCCAAATATAATGTGGAACTTGAATAATTCTTGTAA